>JYFJ02008761.1:0-11466 GCA_000934665.2 Catajapyx aquilonaris | reverse complement strand
GTAGGAAACGCCAAAATGATGTGAGGGTATTAACGGTGAATGTGTGCGTCATTGGGTATCCGGTATGTAAGAACAGTTAGTGCATAGAATTATTCAAGGGAGTAATTGCGAATTGAGGTATGCAAAAAATGTCGCTGATCAATATTTTTCATATCATAAGTTTATAATATTGAAATTATGAGGCTGATTGGCTGATGTACACGCTTCTGATTGGTCCCAGCTCTGCACTGCGCAATGGGAGGACACAGCGCCTCTGGTGGGTGAGAGAGGAACTACAGGGCTGATCCTGGGAAGCGCCATGGTTGGTCCTAATGGCTGTAAATGCAAGTATCGCAATAAAACACATTCGAGTTTTGTCACTGGGTCATTGATGCCGATTAAAATTTTATTGTTTTTTTTGCAGAAAAATGAGAGAAAGGACAATGCGGAAAAATAGTGGAAGTTAAAAATTGCACGCTGTACAGTAATTTAGTTGTGAGAGACAGTGGAGTAGCCGTAGGAGAAACCAGCAGGGTTCTGATGATGGTAGACAGATGAGGTGTCACCAGTCTTGTGGTGCGTGGGGTAGGCCACCACAGAGTGATGTCCGGGAGTGACGTAGTAGACCTGGCGCTTGTACCGGTGCTGGGAAATATTATATTTAAATTAAATTTAAATTCGACTATTTTTTAAAGTTGGGCTTACCTCAGGGGCGTTGTGCACCTTGAATCCCTGCTCGTCAGCTGTGTACTGGACCTGAACCACACCAGCGTTGGGAGTCACGTACTTGTAGGCTCCAGCCACATGACCGGCGGCGTCCTTAACCTCGGTTTTGGACTGAGTGGGGGTGGTGTACCCGTAGGAGTACTGGCCGAGAGAATCCTGGTTGAGGTAAGTGCTGGTCTGAGGAACAGCCACAGCGTGGGTGTAGGTAGGGTACATATGGTCGTACCCGGTGTAATAGTACTGGGCCAGAGCGCAGGTGGCCAGCATGGGAAGAAGAATCTGGAACATATCGACAATAGTAAAATAAGGCCAGTTGGCTTGCGGTTTTAATTAAACAAAAATTATTCATATGCTAATAATGATATTGCCATAATATTTTATGAAAAATTAAACAAATATTTAAATAATTGCGTACTTACCAGAACCTTCATGATGATAGAGAGCTGGAGTTGTACAGGTGCAAAGGAAGCTAGGACAAAACAAGCCACGTTTTACCTAACATCAGTGGCTTATATAGCTGAATATTGTGCTGTGATATAACATCATCCCACATATGGGATTCGAAGATGTAATAATGTGGAGAAGGTAGATAGATCAGGATCTGAGGGTGGACCACACCCATTATCTTGAAGGGCGTGGTTGGCAGCATAGGAAGGCAATAGAATTCAAAGTGCTCTCTTCCTTACCAGACGGCCCTGAAATCGTTCAATCTGGTGGTCATTGTCAAGGTCACTCACAACCTATCTTTATTGCACCATTTTATCCTTAGACCTAAGAACTACAATTTTGACAATCACATTTTTGTATAGGGTACTCCACAACATTGTAATACCTCCAAGCCGAATGAGCACCACAGTACATTAGGGATGCAGACAGAGCCACAGACAGAAAGGAATGGTGAAAGGGTGAATAAATTTGCAGTAAAATTATATAACCACATCCGGACTAGTTGGTGAGAAGAATTTAAATGCTACAGGCATGAAAATGTCCTGAAACTGGGCTACGCACGCACTTTTATTATAGCCTACTATTACATAATATATAATAGTATATAGTATAGTATTACATACATATACTGCATATTGAGCATAAATGCAACGATGCTTGCTATACTGCAATGGGATGTGAACACATTACATGGCAATTCACTATTATTGGCTACACTTCACGTCTACTCAATAATATTGCAACTATAATTATAATTGTGTTATTAAATCAGTCGGGGTGTATCAAACATCAGTCGTTGTCACGATGAACATCAGTCCTGTCAAAATATAAATTTTTATTGTAAATTCTGTATTACCTAATATGTCAGTGGGATGGTTTTTGGCATAAAATTTAAATACATTTTTCGCATAATTATTTCATCAAAATATTCGGCTTAATTAATGTGATAAATCGACATGACAAAGGCACTTACTCAACACGACTCTTCGCTCACCTTAGGAGCCTCTGGAGGTAGTAGGTCCGCCGCCGGTACCTCCGCCTTGTCCCTCAGATGCAACGTGTCCACGGCAACATCGCCCTGCGCTTTATCGACAATGAAGTGCACCAGAAGCCTCTCTCCCTCTGGGGTCACGCAGGTACACCTGCTCGCAGGACGTTCCTTCGATGTGTCCTTATCAACCGGGGTACCCTCTGGCTTCGTTGGTTCGGTGGACACGGGCTGGACAGGCGACGGAGGCGGAGGAGGACCGACCAAAGGGGAGTCATGCATCGAGGTGGTACCAGAACCGGTGATGACCACTGCTTCGGTCAGGTTGGGCTCTCTTTGGGTGGGATGTCTTATGCTGCCAGGTACCGGTGCAGCACGGTAGTGGGCGTAGTAACCAGGAGGTACACGGTGGACATGGGTCGGAGAAAGGAAGGGCACCAGAGGTACAGGATGAGGAGCGTGTAAGTACCAAGATTGGATCTGGACAGGGGTCAAGGCAACTAGCAAACTCAAAAAACACTGTAAAGAGTAGTTAAATATGATAAGCCTACATTTATAAATAATTTTCGAATATTCCTACACTTTCTTACAAAATACTAACGAATGGTAATGTTATTAATACCATTTAAAAATATGCACCCTACATACCAGAGGACTCATGATGCAGCAGATGGTCCTTTCCCTTTCCTCTGCTCATTCCTTATACTTCTCTTTTTCTCTCACACAACAGGGACCCCCCTAGTTTTTTTTTTGAACCCCCCAAAAAACATGGGTCCATAGGGGTGGAGTTGCATCTTCTTAAAAAAAACGCCACGCGTTGTTCACTGATTTTTTTGTGGTGATGTCCGTCCCACCTCTTACCCGTCCTTCTTGTTTATCTACATTTAGATGCATGTACATCAGGCAGGAATTCACTCCTTTGTTGCCACAAGCCGCTTGATGTGGTCATGCAACAGTGGATGTGCAATAATGGCACATTTTATTATGATGCACTATGTAATGAAAATTTCAGCCTGATTGGAACGTACAAAGTTGCATGATAATTAGGTCCATCAGGTGCGGTAAGGTATGGCAATAAAAAAAGATCAGGCAACATTTCCATTCAAGTTAACAACCTCTGAAGGTCTTATGGTGCAGACGAAGGACACTGCCCTCAGGAAGACACTTTGACACGAAAATAGCGAAATTGAATTTGAATTATCATGGGTGATCGTGTTCAGATGGTATCGTCAAGTGTTACAGATAAGACCTTTGCAGAATGTACCGCACTTTAAATTTTTTTTAAATGATATAGTAGACCATGGCGCCAATGCCAGTCAATGTCACAGCGAGCGTATTATTATATGCCGACATCCACCTGTGATCTTTACCTGTTGTAATAATTGGTGTCCATATACCCACGCGTAGGTAATTGCCACTGAGACGATCCTATTTGGAATGCAGATTGGAACGACAAGGTCAAACTATTGAATCATTGGATACGCAATGGGCACGCATAGACTGCGTGAGAATATCATCCTATAGTCAGAACTTCTCATCAATATTAAAATATTGTCTGAATAATATGCGCCTGACACAATACTCCAAAGATCTATATTGGACACATGTGATTTTGAAATAAAATTACCCTCCAGTGAGAAAAGTACAATTTAGCAGCTGGATATAAATATTTTAAATGGATATATAGCTATGCGATGGGTCACATAAAAAATTCATTAGAGTACGTGCAGCTACTTTCCAATTGTCCCACTTGGGCCATATTTCTCTTGCTCACTTCGGAGGCGACAGTGATGATTATAGGAACTTGACTTCGATTGGAATCCCGTTTACCTTGATTTCATCCTTGTGATGGTGTGATGGGGCCGTAATAGTAGTGCGAGAATCAAGGTACTAGTACTACGTAAGTGAAAGAGAGAGTGTTTGCACTCATTACGCAGGGTCGCATCAGCAATTGATTTTTGCGGTTCAAAATGAAGTATTAACAGTGGCCTATTGTTTCCATAATGATATGCATCATATTGACAATTTTAATGGAAAATAAAGTCCTTCGACATATTTGGGTATTTTTTGGTGTGAAACTAGTGCCCTGTAAATTCGTCCACTTCACGTTAGATGGCGGTAAAATGGGTAGAAAATCATACAACTCATTCGTAAGCTAATCACGAATTCCTTGTTTTTTTGCTACTCATATTTTTTGTGTGCGAATATCCCCCATTATTATCCCTCAGGTAATGTCCGCTCGAACTCATTTTCTTTCGGCTTTTGGCGAAGAATATACCCGTCTCTAACAGCGCCTGTAATGAATGTCTTTGCAAGTCATTTTGACCTGATGGGCTGTTTTATTGCCATGATGCAACATTACTGATTACTCATAGTTTTATGAATATTACTTTAGAAAATTAGATTTTAGTTCTTGCTGTTACTGAGGAATTTTGTGACAATAATTTGCAGTATTTTGACCCTGATATGAGTCTAGGTTACTAGAAAAGTAAAAGTACAAAGGTCATAGTTTAATTGGAAAAAGACAATGCAATTCACCTCTTATGTCATCTTCGGTCAAGTTCATGTGAGAGAAAAAAATTGAAAAATATCCAGTCCCGGCACGTGCAAAGTCATTACAGTCACAAAAGAGAAGTAAAAGACACTTAAAGAAGTCATTCATAATCCAAAGAAGACTCATCTCACCACAGGAGGTAAAGCTTGGTCCAACCTTTTTTTCCCCCAAAAAATGACAAAAACATATGTAAGTGAAAACAGGTCCTGTAAAGAATTTCCTTGTTGGAAACAGACGTATTGTTCACATTGTCACGCCCCGTTGGTATTGCATCCTTGTCCTTTTTTATTATGGGCAGAGTGTCATAAGTACAACCGAATGTTAAGTGTTTTTTTTGGGGTAGTTGGATTGTGCAATTTACGTGGCATTTACGGCGTCTTGCATCTGCTACCTAATCACATAAGTAATATAAATAGAAAAAAAGAGGTCGATAACTTTTGGGTATATTCGGCTGGTATTTTGTAACCTTTTCAATCATGGCCAAATTCCATGCAATAAGATACTAATTTTTAGCCAAAAAAGTATCAAAAATACTGTCTGTTACGTTAATGTTAATGGCACTTATTGATCATACATCTGATTGTCATATATTAATATTTTTGTTGAAGACACGTGAGGACAATCGGTTTCTTAAAAAAGGGTGTTTAGGGCTTTGGGTTACTTTTGGGAAGGCCGGCTGGTTTCTCAATTTTGGTCAGCTCGTGATGGCAATCTTATTGCTGAGAATGGAATTTATTGATAAGGTACCAGGATGTCTCTGGAACGCTGTTTTCCACGTGCTCTGTGTTTTTTTTTTTTGTATTCTTCGGAAATGCCTTGTAGGCGAGCTCCAATAGTAGTTCCCGGATCAGGACTTTTTTAATGGGCAATTTCGCAGGAATCTGAATTTCACAAAAAATCTGGTTTAAATATTGCAATTAGTGGGAGGTGAACTACACTCTTAACCATTTACCTTCTCTAGAGAGGGTAAGAAAGTGGCCACTTTTTTACCCTCTATTTTCTAAGGTAATACATGCAAAATTTACCTTAGAATCAATTTACCCAAGAACATTTACCCTACAATGTAAGGTAAAAAAATGGCCACTTTCTTACCCTCTCTAGAAAAGGTAAATGGTTAAGAGTGTAGTAAAATATATATATATATATATTGTCTGCCTTTGATGGCTCGGATTTGTTAATATGGGGAATAAGTTCTCTCAGTGTTCGCGTCGTTTTTCTCGGGATCCCCTCCCACTCCTCCATGTTCTTATTCTACTCATCAGGCACCTTTCCGAACTATTTGCATGTTTTTACATAATTTGTTGAAATTCCCAAGTGTTTGTCCTTACAGGAATTACCCAGATCCTGATATCCCCAACCTTCCATCTTCCTCGGACGTCATGAGAGGAAGGTGAATGTTAGAATTGCATATGGGGGATGTCCAAGTGGAATTTGACCTTCAGCCAAAGAGTCCACTGCCATTACTGCAGGTCGCCCCAGTGTGGTGAAAGTTGAAGGGAGATGGTGTGTGTGTGTGTAGGGGGAGGTGTGTTGTCTGTTGAGTGTGTGCGCTTAAGGGGGTGGTGGGAGGGGGTGGGAAGGTGGAGGAGATGGGAGGGAAAGAAGCTAAGAAAGGGATGGATTGTTTCAGTCTTTCGGTGGTCACGGATAAGCGAGGCACATCGCAACAATCGGACAGGAGAGTGGCTGCTGAAGAGGACGCTCTGACGAGGAGTAATTACAGGTTGATTGCCTCATGATGACGACACCTCGTCAACTCGTGTGTTACCTGGTGGTGAGTTCCTTTGTGCACGATTTCTGTATTTGGTATATTGCAAATAGAATTACATTTTATGTGTAATTTTTGAGGGGTCCATATTACATGCTGCTTTACAAACTGACAAATAAAAATCTGTAATATTGATATTAATTGAATTATTCAATTTTTGAGAGTAGAATAATTAATAGTAACCAATAATCAAATATGTGTGCATATCATGTAAAGGGTTCAATGGTTAACGGCTATAATAATTAATTTCTCAAAAAAATTTGTCGCTGATCATTTTTGTCACACCAGCACATGTTTTGATTGTTGAATATACTTCATAAAGGCTACTTAATAACGCTTAACTATGAACACATTTATTAGTTTAGAATGTACAAAATATTCAGGGTGTAATGATTCAATTTCAGTGTGGCCAGAAGTAAACCCAATCAAATTATTTAATGTAATGTTGATTTTTCAAATTTGCTTATGGCAAGCACGTTGCCAGAACCACAACAATTTACATCAAATTTTTCAGTGTGAATTACTCTTTCTTAGACATTGTTGACAATCGCTTTCATCAGACACTAAACTAATTTTCAATTAGTGAGTGATCGCCACTTCCCTTCCTCAAGACAGCCTGTCCCTTGTACAAGGATGACCCACACGCACAAAAAGTGGAAATGAAAACACTACAATCCTGTTAGCGTCCCTTATAGCAAAAACTCACGCAATTCTCTTATACTTTAGGACCCAACTCTAACAATATATCACTCCTTTTGGGTCCTTTTTTTTTACTCCCTATCTCCCCCAGAAAACGGGGTCACATTCGGTTGACACACACTGATAAAGCAATGCATAAATAAAGCAGACTTTAACAACTCGTAAGCTGAAAAGGTGAGAACCCTTCCCCATAACTTATTTCCCATGCTTTTTAGTACACCTTGTTGGAGATGCTTCCATATTTTTTTTGTCCCTCCTTATCCTAGACCCTGTACATCATTCTTCCATGTCAGGGCAAACCCGTCTGAGGCTTCTGGTATCGCAACCAGAAGATGCTCCGGCTTGTAGCCAATTGCTCTTAGAATGAGAGAAAGGGGAATGAGAGGAATGGGAGTGAAACACCGAAAGTAGCTTTACTGGACAGGACGAGGGACACAAGGACACGTCCAGTGTGAGAAAATGGCGAATTTATGTATGGACATGGCTCAGGAGGAAGAGAAAAAATTGGGACCAAACTAGTTCCATCCACCAGAGGCGCTGCCTTCACCCATTGCGCAGGCGCAGAACGGGGGCCCAATCGGAAGCGTCGCGCAAACAATGCAGGGTGGGCCAATCAGAAGCTTAGGTCATACAACGAAAATAAATATTTCAAAAATAAAAAAATAAAAATGAAAAAAAAAAACCCGAAGCGTTTTAATATTATAAACTAGGAAAGCTCTCGCAAACCACTCGCTTCGCTCGCTCTTTTCTAGGCCTACGGCCTGGGGTACCTATTCGGCGCACCATATCGCCGGGGAATAGACAGTTTCCCCGGCAACCCAACAGGAGTTGTTTACACCAAATTGCGCATGAGTAGAACGCGGGCCAATGGGGAGGTGGCGGTAACAATGTGCGGCGGACCAATCAGAGGGCTTGGCCAACTCCCGCAAGGATTTTAATATTATAGAATGATGTAATGCAATCCTCTGACTGGCCATATTTAATTCTTGCTAAAAATGTGAATAAATTTTTTGATTCAATTCATGAGAAGGCAAAACGAGCAGGTGTGTTAATATTTTGCCTCCATTTCCAGTAAGAGCAGAGTATATATTCAGTGTCCTAGTTTTCGAAGAAGTGAAGTCATGAACTTGCCATTAATTTTAATGACGCGGTCCGGAATGGTCCGGAGTAGCAATTTTTCATTCGTAATAACTGGATGTATTTTCAATTGCGTACTCACGTATTTTTCGTGTAGCATTGTAATAATTTACTGCCCAAAAATTAAGGTGGCAGTTCTTGCATAATTAGAATTTGTTTGACTGCTTATTATAAAAGTAAATGGTGCCGACGATAAAATTTTTATGTCGGTAATCCGACAAGTTATTGGTCACGGTGGGATGGAAGTTTTGTTTAAACTAAGCTGTACAATAATAAGCAACGATTATCATTTTTATATCGCAATATTGTAAATTCAAATTTTTTTTCCTGTGGAGTTTCCCATGTATTGTCGGGAAACGAGATTTTTGACCTTGCTGATTCACTGGGCAATATTTCATTAGCTTAAGCTTTGTTTCAAGTAGCCAGTTTTGCATTGACAGCATAACTTAACAAGCGTCTTATAATTTTTGTAAGCACCAATTTTGCAAAACGAATCGTTCGTTTTGCCAGTTTAGACAGCAATGACTGGCAGCGTAAAATATTAAGAAAACGTTTTACTACACACAAAAAAACTGGTGTGGGTGTTGTACAAGCACGATTTGATCTCTTTTGATCGCCACGAGTTCAGTTTCGTGGGAAAGTCTGGTTTTTTCTTTAAAGCCAGAATCGTGGTCCAAGTTCAAGGTCGATTCCAAAATGAGCGATTATACTTTAATAAACAATACCGCACAAAACGTAGATATGCAGATTAGGTAGCGCACGTGTTCAGCCGCGCAATTATCAGAGAAGATGTTAGGAAAGCCTGAACTTTCACATTGGTTTTTGGCAATGTCTGCGGTAAGGGCGTGATCTCTCTTTACCCGATGATGTGACACAGGGCGAGGCTTCTTCTTCTGGCAAAACTAGGAGAGAAAGTCCTTCAAGTGGTCATCTGGAACAGCACTTATTTATATAAAATTTTATGGCCCTGATAATGACCGTATTTTTTTCCAGCTGATTGGCGCATCGCTTCTGCACGTGACCACACCCTTACCCATCCGGTTCTACAACCGGGCCGTACCCATACCGGCCTCGTCTGAAGTCCTCTTCTCGCTGAACGGAGTCGACGGAACATACCACTTCGGATATGACACAGGTACTTAAGGTCATGTAGTAGTAGTGGTAGTGGTAGTAGTAGTAGTAGTAGCAGCAGCAATAACATCAGCAACAGCAACAGCGATGATGATGATGATGATGATGATGATGATGATAGTAGCAGCAGCAGCAGCAGCAGTAGTAGTAGTAGTAGTGGTGGTAGTAGTAGTAGAAGAAGAAGTAGTAGTAGTAGCAGTAGTAGTAGTAGTAGCAGCAGAAGAAGAAGTAGTGGTAGTGGTAGTGGTAGTAGCAGCAGCAACAGTAGTAGTAGTAGTAGTAGTAGTAGTAGTAGTAGTAGTAGTAGTAGTAGTAGTAGTAGCAGCAGCAGCAGTAGTAGTAGTACTAGAAGAAGAAGAAGAAGAAGAAGAAGTAGTAGTAGTAGTAGTAGTAGTAGTAGTAGCAGTAGTACTAGAAGAAGTAGCAGTAGTAGTAGTAGAAGAAGAAGGAGTAGTAGTAGTAGTAGTAGGAGTAGTAGTAGTAGTAGTAGTAGTAGTAGCAGCAGTAGCAGTAGTACTAGAAGAAGAAGTAGTAGCAGTAGTAGCAGTAGTAGTAGTAGGAGGAGGAGGAGGAGGAGTAGTAGTTGTAGTAGGAGTTGTAGTAGTAGTAGTAAGAAGAAGAAGAAGAAGAAGAAGAAGAAGAAGAAGAAGAAGAAGAAGAAGAAGAAGAATTTGACAAAAATATGTTCTTATAAAAGGCATTGGTTGTTTGTTTGTTTATGTTACATGGTCATATCGATAAATCGAAAGCATCTTTATAGACACAACATGTACTACCAAGGCATAATTATAATACAGTCTCTTTCCATACAATGCTGTCCCATTCGTCAAGAGAAATGCTACCGTGCGACGCACTCTTGATGTATATTTCCCTTGGCATGCCCTGAAGGTGTGGCAGTGTATAAGAGTGAGATTGACAAAAAAAAAATGTCTGCCTCCTTTTCACGCGGATGGCGCCGAGAATATAACCTTTCGGATGAAAGACCTCACGGGGGGAGATCCGGGATAGGAATATTGTGTGAATCCAAGGACAATATCACGGGCAGACTCTCCGTGAGTTCCTGCTTACTGCGCAAAAAAAATGCAATCTGAGAGCACCACTTGCATATTAATTTGTATATGAAACTAATGTAATAGCGAATAGCTAATACTGAAATCAGACTGGAAAACCATAGTCAACAATAAATTCATAGTCAAATAAGAAATCAGCATGATTTGGCAAAGTGTCATTGTTGGCTGCATGAAACATTCAGCAGTTTGGCCAGTAGCAAAAATTTGACGCTTTTATTTAATTTTCTCATATTTTATTTTTCAGGGACTCACAAGCACCAGTCGTATCGTGAAGAAAGACGTGACCCCAGTGGGAGGGTCACTGGAAAATATGGATATGTGGATCCCAGCGGAGTTTTACGAGTTGTGGAATACGAGGCTGATCACAATGGATTTAGGTAACACATAAAAATTACGAGATGTTGTAATAAATGCCCCAATATTAATTTATTGATATTCCTTTATTGTTCTTGAAGTATTTGGAAAGTATCGAAAACTAATAATCAGCCTTCACTCTAATAACGTGTAATTACAGGTCCTTTAATTAACTTTTGACAAAAGACTTCCTGACACCTGGAAAAAAAATGAAAAATTTTATGGACTAAAAAAAGGGGCAGCTCGACCTCATTCTAGAAGGCTTTTAGACGAGTATCCCTGAATTATGACACCTCATGTAGGTGACTGATATTTATGGGAAAAGTAACGATCCGAGGTCAGTCCAGCATTGTTTTTTTGTTACAATCATGAGCGTTAATTATAGGGCATCATGTTAGCTGAGCCGTCTAGTACACATTATCACCGATTAACCACATGAAAATTACAGGATCTGATCACGCTGCTTCCTTTCTGTGTTTTACTTAATAGTTAGATCATCAAAAAAAGCCATTTAGCCTATTAGCAACATGACTTTTTTTTTAAAAAAAGCAAGTACTACTATAGCAATTGTTTTCACTTATTAGTGTACAATTTCACATGCGAATTACTATTA
>JYFJ02008760.1:0-11535 GCA_000934665.2 Catajapyx aquilonaris | reverse complement strand
CAAGCTGGCTGCCACAGTCACCTTCGTAAACGCGTTCGGGTCGAAGAAGGGCATGTGGGAACACCCCAATCGCGATTATCGGGGGTAAGGATCATGATCCTTGTGGCACGTGGGAATGACCCTTGAGATGGTGAGGAACCAGTGAGGAACCAGTGAGGATGTCAACTTCCTGAGGTCTTTCAGTCTTTCTGAGTCCTAGGCATAGTGCTCTGACTTGTCCCACACTCCTTAGTAAGCTCCATTGTTGTCCATCTCAGAGTGTCCAGCATGCAGCGTCCAACAACTTCAAGCGAGTCAGGCTCCGGCCGGCGTAGGGCGATGGCGCGGTGGAGGGTCACGATCCCCTTTTGGTTTCCAGGCCCTCCTTGCGATATGGACTACATCTATATGCCAGGTCAAATTGTAATCGCCGGAGCTTCAAAACTTAGCAAAGGTCATCTCTGTATGTGTTATAGTTTTTGAATAAAGAAATACGCGCAAGGACTTATGAAACAACCCTCATAAAATGATGTAAGGGTGCGTGCATCCATGTACCCCATCTCTCACAAAATACAGAATTTGGAGATAACATTTCCAATTGTTGCAAAATTTTGGCATTTGTGACTTGTCATTGAAGAGATGTATGGATTTTTCGATTAGATAAAAAAATTATGATTAATAAGATGTGAGACAGGAAGAGGAGGACACGTTTAGCAATTGCTCTCAGCCCCATTTTTCCCCCTCGATCCCTTCCCATACCGCATTAACATTATTTTATTTATACGACTCTTCGAAACCTTCATAGGTTTACCAAATGACCATCAGAGGTGGCCAAAATTTTGTAACAATTGGAAATAAGTCTGAATCTTGTGCAAGACTGGAGATACAAGGAGGCAGGCAGAGTGTCTTCTATTGCATTTTTTTCTTTTTTGCAGCTGGTTTGGCCAAGTGTGCAAAGAATGTAGGAGATATTTTTAACTGCTTTAAATAACTGGAATTACTGGATATTAGCTAAAGAAGCTTTTTTTTTGTAAGCAATGGATCTTGTTGCAGCACCATGCATGCCATACTTAAGGCTTATTTCTAAAGGAGCTGGTGCTAGCAAAACTGAGCTTGCTAGCTCCCTTTATATGATGCACAACTGGTCTGGCAGGCACTTAAACTGCTGGCTGTGAGCTACCAGCTGGCTGAGTTGCTCGTTAAGGTAGCTAGCTTGAAAATGGCCCTAAGCGCCAGCTTCAGTTTCGTCCCAACTGAAGAGCTTTAGCAGGCGGCACAAAAATTGTCAAAAAGGGGTTCTCCCGATTTTGCGGAAATCTCAAGTAAACATTACCCAGATCATTTTAAGTGCCACTCAAAAGAAATCGTACGGGTCGAATATTGATCAATATCAAAATCAAAAATTGGCCGTCATCTTTGATTTAAAGTTTTTGGATTCTTCCATTTTGAGTATGACCATCTCCTGTGGCATAAAAATACCTTCCGAATACACATATCAAATATAAGATTTGACCTGACCTTCTCCTAGTTATGGTCCTCCAAATGAGGTGACTACACTTACGGGGACGCGTTTGAAACCAAAAAAGTTATTGTCGGCAAATATCGAAAAAGGGTTCTTGAGATTTTTGGAAAATGTGAAGTAAACATTGCCCTTGTCATTTTAGGTGCCATTCAAAAGAAATCGTAGGGGTCGATTCACGACCAATATCAAAATCAATGTTTTGGGCGCCATATTTGATTTTAAATTTTTGGCTTTTTCAATTTTGAGTATGGCCATCTCATAGAGCGTAAAATGACCCTTCGAATACACATATCAAATGTTATATTTGACCTGACCTTCTGGGAGGTATGGCCATCTTAGTGACAGCGAACGTATTAAAAAATGGTCGGAAATTGGCATATTTGACACCCTGTGGTTATGCAACCACGCAACGCAGAGGTATAATAATTTGGATTCCTGCATAGGTCGATGAGTAGTACATGTCACTAAATTTTAGTCAAGGTCCTCAAAGATTTGTCGGAAGGTGGCCCGCTTGACGTGGAATGCCTCATATATATATCCTCCTGAGACCTGAGAAGAATTTTTTAACGCAATGTCAGTTCCTATTGCATTTTCTGAACATGTTCCCAATAAGAAACAAGAAAAAAATTTTAGTTTTAAAATATCGACAAAAATGGCGACAAACAACCAATGGGAACATTAGGACCCAATTGGTGCTACAAAAGCAGAACGGATGAAAGCTGAAAATTGAAATACCACTTAATGGATCACTCACATAGTGCTCTATCCTCCAAACAATGTTTTTAAAATTAATTTGTGGAATTAGTGGTAGAAATTCCTCTCAGAAGACAATTAAAGATAAATGAAATCATTTTTTAACGCCACCACTCCAGGGATGGGGCTTGCTCCTTCCCTTCTTACCCGCTAGAGTGGTACTTTGCTATTCTAGATTTCAAAACTGAACAGCATAGTGCAAAGCCCATTTCCTTATGGGTGTATAGGTACAGGCACGTAAAGAAAAGTCACGCCCATTCAGCTAAAAATGCCATTTTTCGGATGTCCATTTAAATGGACATTTTGTCTCAGGAAGAAAAGAAAATGACCAGTTCTCTACAGCAACAAAGATTGTCACAGAATCATCTTTTCGCAGTTCCTAAGACACATTCCTTGCGAATCCCAGGACATTCACTGCATTGCGAAAATCGCATTCTAAATATGAGTAAAAAAATAAAACTTATCAGATGAGCGCCTAAGCTTCAGCAGCGGAATCCGCCATTTTGTCCGCGATTTAATTTTCGCGGCCCAAGCCAGATATTCGACGCTAGGTGGTTACAGCTATTGAGGCCTGATTGTAACCATGGGATACCAGCCTATTACAGTTCTGTTGGCATCACTGGTTGGCGCCAAAAAAATCTTTTGCTGATGTCGACATATGTCGACACCGGGTCTCAGGAGGATATAATATGGTTCCCAAAAATAGTGGTATTCCACTCCCCCAAGGTCCGATAATNTCGGATGTCCATTTAAATGGACATTTTGTCTCAGGAAGAAAAGAAAATGACCAGTTCTCTACAGCAACAAAGATTGTCACAGAATCATCTTTTCGCAGTTCCTAAGACACATTCCTTGCGAATCCCAGGACATTCACTGCATTGCGAAAATCGCATTCTAAATATGAGTAAAAAAATAAAACTTATCAGATGAGCGCCTAAGCTTCAGCAGCGGAATCCGCCATTTTGTCCGCGATTTAATTTTCGCGGCCCAAGCCAGATATTCGACGCTAGGTGGTTACAGCTATTGAGGCCAGATTGTAACCATGGGATACCAGCCTATTACAGTTCTGTTGGCATCACTGGTTGGCGCCAAAAAAATCTTTTGCTGATGTCGACATATGTCGACACCGGGTCTCAGGAGGATATAATATGGTTCCCAAAAATAGTGGTATTCCACTCCCCCAAGGTCCGATAATGGGGTACAGGAATATATATATATGGATCATCCTGGAAGTGTAAAAATAAGTTTTTAGGGGTTTTCCTAGTGGCCGAGTACGAACTTGAAGTCAAAATTGTCAAATGGGCAGATGTTCACATACAGGGATTGGACAAAATAATAGTGGCCCCTGCAAAAAGCGGTTGAATCTTTGCGTCTATTTTCTTGGGAAAATGTAAAGGTTACATAGATGACTTTTACTCAGTTTTCAAGCTCTATCGATGTAAATTTGTGTAGGTAGTTGATAACGCAAAAATCACGCGAGGGGGAGAGAAACAAAAGACACGCGATACCCCCCCAGACCCCATTTTTGACCAGTGTGTCCCGCTCATTTTCATTTGAAAACAAAGACAGTTACAGATATGATCTTGACTTAGTTGTAAAACTCCATCGATGTCACCTTTTATGGTATACAGATGGATCAAATCACGTGCGGGGGCGGAAAAAAGTGCTTCCTCACCCCCTCTCCCCGGGACTGCAGAATGGGAATAATATTTAATTAGAAAACCAAAATAGTTGCAGAAATGATATTTCCTGGGTTTTTAATCTTTCATTCATTTTTGATCCATAATAATATGAATAACAAAATGACATCGATAATTTGTCCAACCAACTGTACACTCATCCTATTCTTTAAATCAGTGCCGGGGAGGGGGAGGGGGTGTCGTGTTTCTCTTCCCCGCCCCCTCGCGTGATTATTGGTCCATCCCTATACTACACAAAGTGACATCGATAGAGCTTCAAAACTTAGCGAAGTTCGTATCTGTAACTATTTTCACTGATCACACTGATATGTGGCCACTCATCAAGAATGGGTCATGAAAGGGGGGGGGGGGTGTCGTTCGTCTTTTGTTTCTCTCGTCATTTTTTGCATCATCTGCATACCTCTACAAAATGTGCATCGACAGACATTCACAATTCAGTAGAATCCATCTTCGTAACGTCTATTTTTTTGAATAAAACATAAGCGAATTTTCCACCGCTTTTCGCAGAGGGCCCTGTCATTTTGTCCAACCCCTGTAAGTTCATAGAAAATAGGTTTTACATGTACATTTCAGTTCTGACTTCATAATAATATCTGGTTAATTTAGAAAAAAATCTCCGCACATGCACTCGTACCCACACCAAAATAGATTCCCTCCTCTCTCGAGGACACATTTTCTTCCTCCCTTCTGGAAGTAATGTAAGTAATGTAGTAATGTAGTAAGGAAGTAATGTAGTAAGACTGTATCAATGTGTCACTGGTCAGTTTGGCCACACTTCGAATTTCTCCCCCCTTCCCGCCACCGGACTCCTTGAGTAAGTCGATACCCTAGCCCGATGCATTATTTCTTTCAGGCATGTTCAGGTCTCAGGATGTTTCAGGCGCGAGCGCGCGGATGGAAATACCTCCACAGCGAAAATTACGAATTACGATTACATATGCGCCTATCCGCAGCTGGACTTTGTGTACCCTTCACGTACATACTCTTCCGCACATTATGCACCAAAAATGAAAAGGTCATTTTTTGTCAATTATTTTGTATGACTCGATTTAATTTTTGAAAAGACACTTTTGAACTGCTATACCAAAGTTCGATTTAAGCCTTAGGTTTATAATTTACAAAAATGAAATATGTACACTTTTGCAAGTAAATGTTCACTCTACAACACAGTGTACCCAAAATTACCGTTGACATATGTTTCAGAACATTTAGCAAAGGGTTAAAATAGGCATGCTGTGCATGTCTATTCAGAACAACGATTAACCCCTAGGTTAATGCCTCCGCGCTGCCGAATACAGTAAAACTTCTATAAGTCGAACCTCCATGGAACCGGGAAAAAATTCGAGTTATAGAAGATTCGAGTTAGAGAAGTTTGGATTTTTTAAGCACATAACTATAAGGAAGCCTACCTTTATATCCACCAGCGACGAAAGGTGTTCAAAACTTAAAAATAACTGTCACTATCACACTTACAATGTTCCTCGTTGTTTTGTTGTGAAACAAAACTCCGTTATGGACATTTGCCTACTCTTATAGATTCAAGGATTCAATTGTCACAATCGAGTCAAACAGTTCTTCCGGTACGTCTGGTAGACGGAGATCAGGAAATTGAGCCTTTCTGTATATACATGTGGCCTACTCTCGACCCTTCGGCTGGGAAATGAGGAAAGGACCTGTTCAAAGTTATATCCTGACAAAGAAAGGCCACCCACATGGCTCAATGATTCGTGTCATTATATTGGAGCAGATCACTGAAACTTGGCAACGCAGGGGAGTTGGATCAAAATGTTGCTGTCCAGCCACTCTAATATATGTCATTCAATGGAAGAATGCTTCTAAAGGGTGACCTTCATCAGTTTGGAGAAAGAGTTCGCCCTTGCTTTGCCAACGAACGCCATCCTGAGTCCGCCCCTCGCTCCTGTCTCTCTTTTAGGGGAGAGTGAGAGAGGGGAGAGGGAGAGAGGGAGAGATACGCGATTGGGCAAACGCGTGATATCTCGATGGGGCTTGCATTTCGCATATTGGTTCCCTGACCCGGCATTTGTCTCACACGAATATTCTTACAACATTTTTACGGGGTAAAAACCACACGAGTTTTCCTGAGTCTAAATCAACTATTAAAACAGTTCACCACGTGACAACAGGTTTTGCTTCCTACCAAGGCCGCTAGGTAGCAACCCCTACCACATCAAAGATACAGTCAGTGGCGAACACAGCGGCCTTTAGCGTAAAACTAGGTGCATAGATTATACACTACAAGATGCGCAAGATGGTTGCCGTTTAGGTAGCGGGGCTACTTGAACAGGTCCTTTTCCATCCTCGCCAACATGAACTTGGACTTAGGGAGACTGAAAATGCATTGATATTGTGACCCGAGCGGTAGGGTACGCACATAAGAAAAATCAAGATGGGTTCGTTCAAGCACAGTATGTATTTGCAAGCAAATGAGTACGTAAGGGGACCACCTAAGTGGCGTGACCGTTGCCCATGATATTGTCCTGAGTAACCAGTCTCGAGTGCAGATCGGCACCCGGTTATACAGGGTGTAAATGAATTCGGGGGACAAACTTGTAGGGGTAATAGAGGGGACCAAGACAAACATATTTCACATAGAAACCTGTGTCCGGAAACACCATCTAGAGGGGGTTCATAGACAAGGAATGGGTGCGCTCAGACGCGTCAGGTGGGGGGCATTAGTGAGCGGACCGTTTAGTTGCTAGGTGGCGCGCGGATTGTACACAACTCAGCAATTCGCCATAACCTGGCAACAACAGAGTTGATCTTGATTATCTGCGGGCTACCTAGCATGCTGACTTTAGTTGTTAGGTGGTTCTGTTGTTGCCAGGTTATTGCGAATTGCGAAGTTGTGTACAATCCGCGCACCACCTAGCAACTAAACGCTCCGACCGCTAATGCCCCCCGCCTGACGTGTCTGAGCGCACCCGTTCCTTGTCTATGAACCCCCTCTAGATGGCGTTTCCGGACACGGGTTTCTATGTGAAATATGTTTGTCTTGGTCCCCTTTATTACCCCTAGAAGTTTGTAAAGTTAGGTCGTAAACACCCTGTATAGCATTAGTTAATTATGTTTAGTTTACTCATTTTACCTAAAATGAGAGAAATCAATGATGCAAACAATTAAGTGTCATTTGGCACACACGTATACAAATACAGGTTTTCATGATTCCGTTAGACAGTTTCAAAATTTATTATTTATAAACTACGCAACAAATTGTCTCTGTGTGTGTGGGGGNGGGGGGGGGGGGACTCCATCTGCATTCGACTGATCACATCAGAGTTCGTTAGTTCATTTCATAATTATTGACATAACCGTTTTCCAGTGTAAAATGAGTAAGGTTTACAACTTTATATAATTTCATTTAGATTGCAAGTTACATTGAACTTATGAGAACGTACATCAATAACTACATCATAATGGTTTCCTAAACTATGGTCCATGTAGAGTCCTCCGCACATTGATGCCTTTCTCAGCCAATTGGGCTGATTGCGTCATCCAGTGTATTTCCTTATCCCTCCCAACTGCCTGGCTACGTGAATATGTATAAATAATTAAATATTGACACCAAGTAGAGCAGACACTGCATAAAATTCAAGTTGAGAACACCACACTGTGCCATCTTTTGCTAATTCAGTTAGATAAAAATCGAAAGTGTTCGGTACTTCCCAGTAATAACATTTCATCCGGTCCTTATTTTTTTCTAAACAACACAGCGCAACAAAAAAAATATCGGCGTGTTACTCGGAAGTCACTATGTAGATCATGTTAGTAGGACCCAAAGTAGCTGGGAAACGCCCGGGATTTCTCTCCCAAAATGTGCAGGGGGTCAGGGTGACCAAAAACCCGAAAAATTCAAAATATTGACGTTTTTTGGCCTATTTCAAGGTCTGGCAACCACTGTAAGTTTCGGATTTTGTTTTTGCTGGCATTAGGTGTTACCTGGGGCTAGTCTGAAACCACTATGGTGTTTAAAGTCAATCTTTTATAGAACCTGTAGGTTTGCCAGGGTCCTTTTTATGGAAAAATTGCGTTTTTTGGTACTTTTTCGTCTATTTTTGCGGAACAGTGTAAGGGCCTTTTTTTTTAAAAAAAAAAAAAAAAGTGGGGCGTAATGGCATCTTTAGAGACCCTACAATCAAGGAATAATAGTAGAACTTTCCTATGCAACCCTAGTATACGCATGTGCAAAAGCCTAATATAGGGCAAAATCGCGTTTTTTCGCATTTTTGGTGATTCGACTTTTTTCAACATTTAAAACCAAATGAATCGGTCATTTGGAAAAGGGGTTATCTCCCATTTTTGCACAAACTGAGTTTTTGACGGATTCACGTTCCTGTGACGTCACCTCACCTGTTCCACATGAAAATGGGCCATGTCGCATTCATGAAAGCCTCCTAAGCAGGGGCATGTTACAAGCGTTCATTTGGAAAACGGGTAATCTCCTAGAGATGACCCCTTTTCAAAGTGAAATCCACCACCAAAGATGAGCAAGATGTATTTCTTCAAGGATTAATCGACGTCCCTCAGCCTAAGAACAATAAAAATCATCAATGAGTGGCCCCGTACTAAGGAGGACGAAGCGCCTGAAGAAATGTGCTTTATCTCTCCATTTTTCTTCTATTATGATGTACTGTAAGTCCAATAAGCTTCATCAGTGTTAGTGGGTATTTCTCTCTTTGATTTAATAAACCTATACATGATTTTGCCATAAAAGTGGACTTTCTTTTTGACAAAATCTACGTTCATTTTGAAAAGGGGTCATATCCTCATTGGAAAATATTTATTTTTGGCCACCCTGTTCGACCGAATATGATCACACATGCATTTCTATATCCGGTGTAATACCCTGGACTGGTCGCAATTTATTGTTTCATGTTATCCCGGAATTTTCAACAGTTAAATAGTTTTTTGTTGCTCCTGAAAAATTTGCTTCGCTGGAGATGACCCCTTTTCCAAATGACCGATTCAAATATTCCTCGGCTTTAAAATAAATGAATTCTTCTTACACAGGGAACCTCTCGAAGTGTCACTCGAAGTTCAAGGTGAAATATTTTTTTTCGGGTTCCTTATCAGCTAGAAGGACAACACCCTTCTGGAGAAATCCTCGATCTCAAGCTTTTTCGAGATACAGGGGTCAAAAGGTCAAGAATTGACCACTTTATGAAGGCCCTGAGGAAGCTATCATTAGTGCTATCGGCAAGATTTTTGGGATCTAGAGGTTTCTTGGATTGGGGAATACAATGGCATAACCGAAAATCATGAATTATGCACATGAAGGGTACTTCTCAGGGAAGGGGGTGGGAGGTGGGGGGGACAAAAATTACTATAAACAAAGTATTTTCTACTCCTTACGTCTTTAGACAGCACTGACTGGACACCCAAGTTGGTGAATTTCGTCAAGAGGAGTGCTTCAGAAATTCTACATAATTCATGTTTGCATGATATAGTTAATGAAATTCACCAACTTGGGTGTCCAGTCAGTGCTGTCTAAAGACGTAAGGAGTAGAAAATACTTTATAGTTATAGTTTATAGTAATTTTTGTCCCTCCACCTCCCACCCTCTTCCCTTCATGTGCATAATTCATGATTTTTGGTTATGCCACTGTATTCCCCAATCCAAGAAACCTCTAGATCCCAAAAATCTTGCCGATAGCACTAATGATAGCTTCCTCAGGGCCTTCATAAAGTGGTCAATTCTTGACCTTTTGACCCCTGTATCTCGAAAAAGCTTGAGATCGAGGATTTCTCCAGAAGGGTGTTGTCCTTCTAGCTGATAAAGAACCCGAAAAAAAATATTTCACCTTGAACTTCGAGTGACACTTCGAGAGGTTCCCTTAGTCTAACAAACTGTCAGGGACCCCCATAGTATGGAAAAAGACTACGATTTCCATAAGCAACCCATGTAAAAAAAAATACATGCGTTTCTATAAAAGATTCAGTGACTTTAAACACCATTGTGGCTTCAGACTAGCCCAAGGTATCACCTAATGCCAGCAAAAACAAAATCCGAAACTTACAGTGGTTGCCAGACGTTGAAATAGGCCAAAAACGTTAATATTTTGAATTTTTCGGTTTTTGGTCACCCTGACCCACTGCACATTTTGGGAGAGAAATCCCGGTCGTTTCCCAGCTACTTTGGTACCTACTAACACAAGGTACAATAAATTCACCAAAGATATACAGTACAGGAGGTGTAACTCTTGAGCAACTGGTGCACAGTGCCGTAGGGTGGTTCCATTTCAGATCAGCCAGTGAGTGAAAAAAGGTGTCAGGTCATATTCATCGATTTTTTTTGAAAAAAATATATGCGAAACCCACATCCAATTGAACTCTTATGGAGCAATCAGTTTTACCAGATTAAATTTAGTTATCGAGATATTCATATTTCTTTGAAGGGGTACCAAAATCACAATCACGCGAAGACGCACTTTTTCCCGCTTTTTCCATTGCTTTCAATGAGGATATCTCGGGAACTGTACTGAGAACCAACATGAAATTTTTAACTCATGCTTTTGGAATAACACACTGTCATTTACTGCATAAATTTACTCTATTTAATGGTACAGTCACCTGCAAAAAAATCACCAATCTTGCATATTTTGGTCAAAATGCGCATATTTCGCGATTTATTACGCCGTTATGGTAAACGTGACGGTTGTGCTTATTATATTTTGTGATATACTCGGTGACCCCCTCCAGGCTATGAAATAAAACCTTCGTTAGCTCCGCGTGTAGTTGAGATATGCGAGGTGAAAATATGGCAACAAGCGAAAACACGCATATTTCAAAAATTATTTTCTCAAAAAAGCCATTTTGAATATTTTATTTTTATTTTTTATTTTAAAAGGAAAGGCATCCATGGTATAAAATTAACTGGTGTCAAAACCCCGTACATATTTTTTATACGTGAGATATAAATTTTTGTAAAGTCACAACTTTTGTAATTGTGCTACAATATGCACACTTAAAATAAATATTTTCTCGAAGAAGCAATTTTGAAAATTTAATCGTTATTTTTTGTATAACAAAGTAGCATGAGTTCGATTATAAAATTATATCAAAATTCGTTATATATTTGAAGGGGTCGGTGCAATACTGCCATAACCCTCCCAAACCTGATTTCGCGAAAAACGCATTTGAAAGTTTGAGATGACCCATAAATCACATTTTCCATGGGACAATTTTCATATCTACCCCAATATACAAGGCACTAATAAGGAACATTTACGTGCTATTATGATGATGATGATACACCACCCACTCTAAGAATGAACAAAATAAGGTGGCCGCGTGTGGAAAAAAGGGTTAGGGCAGTATTGCACCCAACTTGTAATGCGAACTAAATTGGTCAAGAACGCATCACAAGTTAGTTTAATGATCATATAAATGATATCAAATGAACTGTCGTGAGATGAGGAACATTTTGGTGGGAACTGGTTTAACCTAGATTGTAAAATAAAAATGTAAAAAAAATTGCATTATTGAGCAAAACGGACACATTTCATATTGTCCAATGTCATGGTTAAACACATGCTAAGGGTGTGGAATTAATATGGTAGGTAT
>JYFJ02008759.1:0-11481 GCA_000934665.2 Catajapyx aquilonaris | reverse complement strand
GTGTTTTATTAGTTCATATGTTGGGTTAGCTTGCATCTCCCTTCATCGCTGACTACCCCTCATAGGGAAATGTCGTGATGTTGTTGTTGTTGTTGTTGAAGGAGTCAAACAGAGAATGGTACTGGCTTCACAATGGGCAACAAATATTGTCAACAATGGAACATACAATAATTAAAAGCCAGATGAGATGTGTGGACCTTGCATGTCATGCAATAGTTAGAAAAATATATTTGACAGAGTTTACATATAGTGAAAACTACCAGCATTCTACCAGCACTGCCAATGATTCGCTAATTGTACTGTACAAAGTGTCATGCATAGGCAACACGGGATGCTACCCAATCCTGCCATACTTTGACGCAGTTTTTCACGATCAGAGAGCGTGTAATTATTAGTGACCAGTACGTCAGTCAAAGTGAATAAATGCACTTCATCCCCATGTTTGCAATATTGAATGTCAAGTGAATTGTCCGACTGTATTACGTAAACGGATTTACATAAATGGACTGGGAAGCAGCACCTGATCCTCAACTGACTGAAGGATTCAGTAACACTTCCAATAAAACTACGTGAATACGTAGGAAAATCATAAACTTAAAATCACAAAATAAATAATAAAAGAAAGCACAAAAAATAAAATAATAAATAAAATCACAGAGGAACGCCTGAGTTTGTGAATGATTAATACATTACATAAGCCCAGGCTCATTATAATGTAAATCTCACGGTCAGTGAGAAAAGTGAGGGATGATGGGAAAACTAGGGATAAGACTGAAAATTGGTGTGTATCATTTCGTGGACTTGATATTCCGTGGCTAAATATTCAACTTTATTCGCCTTTATTTCGGTATTAGAATGGAGGCCAATGAGTTATGAGTGAAATATCGAGAATAAGTTATAATATTATTCTGATAGCATATTATTATTATTTTGAACTGTCCCAAGTCCAATCGGATACCTTGGAAATGTGCGTTGAAGAAGAATCCATAATTCACAGGAAGTGCCGCATGTTCCAAAATGTCAACATGTAGAACGATATAATAATAATAATAATAATTCATACCCCGTTATCAGCCTTTTTCGGCTCTTTAGGGGGGAAGTTTTCTTTTGCCTGGAACTCTTTGCTTTCATTTTACTGCACTTTTTGGGATGGGATAGGGACGGAAGGAAGCGGCTGTGGCCTGTAAATTACGGAAACAACTCCGGAATTTTCCTGGAAGGACCGTGGGAAACCACAGAAAACCACGGTCAGAGTTGCCGGCCCCGGGATTCGAACCCAGGACCTCCCGATTAGCAGTCGGACGCCTTATCCACTATGCCAACCTGCTTCGGTAGAACGATATAATATACTGTATTTTGGTTTAAGATACTATTGTAGGAAAGACTTTCATATCGGGAGACCGAATGTAGCAGGGGTAGGGGCACGATGTACCAACCTACCCCGTGACCTAACTTTCTTCCCGGTGGATACACGCCTATTCTTCAGCGGCTACACGCCTATCTTCCAGCAAATAGCTGCAAGCCTAGAAAAGTAGGTAAAAGTGCGGGGTCTCCCGAAGTGAAGTGTAGCTACTATGGTATGCTGAGTCACACGCCAGAAACATATTTAAAAAAATAAATTTTAAAATGCCGAGGGCAATATATTTTGTCCTAGCCAAATATCATACAAGTATATTGCTATTTGCTATGCAGTGATACGAAGACAAAAATAGTTGGCCTCACTGAAGCTGCGACAAAATAATTATTTTTATCCCCTGCAGCTGATTTATAAGTTTTGGGTGAGTCAGATGATCAGAAATAACGGATGTTGATTTCCTAACCAGTGGTCATCGGTTGTTGCATTTTGTCAATTTCTTCCGTGAATGTTGTGTTACAAAACAGACTACAGTACAAAATCCAAAATCAAGTGGAGAGAATCTAAAATGTTGTTTAGAAATCAAGTGCATGCAGGACAGTATAATGGGAATCACACGTCCAACGCAATAACACAGCTGAAGCGAGATTCTCATAAAGTGTGTTTTTTGTTAGCAGCTTGTGCGTCATCAGAATAAGCTGACATTGACTTGTGACAGGAAGGTGATATCATGATTATGGCCTGCGAAAAATATCAGGTTTCTACATTTCATAGTGCTATAATATATACTGTACATTCATAATTACAGATTCGTGCACATTCGGAATTCTCAGGAAGGGACCGCGAAGATTCTTAACTTCAATATTGATGCTAGAATTTGACTGGACGAGTAAACCAAATAACCCAGAAAAACGGAAAGAAAATGACTATAGAACCTATTATTATTATTATTATTATTATTATTATTATTATTATTATTATTATTATTATTATTATTATTATTATTATTATTGTTATTATTATTATTATTTCATACCAGGGACCAGGGATAAGGATGAAGGAAGGAAGCGGCTGTGGCCTATTTTTACGGAAGCGACCCCGGAATTGTCCTGGAGGGGACCATGGAAAACCACAGAAAACCATGATCAGGGTCGCCGGCCACGGGATTCGAACCCAGGACCTCCCGATTAGCAGGCGGGCTCCTTATCCCCTACACCAACCAGCTTCGGTACTATAGAACCTATCAACACTCATGACTGTAAAATTGACATCAATGATTGAGGTTATGGGGGTGCTGTGTGGGGCATTCATCTCAAATATACGCAAGCATTGTACAGTGCTGGACATTAATTCCATCATACTGCTAGCGACATTTTCCAATACGGCAGACGTGCAAATCAAAGTGATAGAGTGCGAGCCGTGCGAGTAAGAAATGGTAGCTCTTGGGTGACGTCACTGGCTGGAACAAGCCTCCCCATTGCCCCCCCCCCCTCCCCCAGCCGGTGACGTCACTCAAGGCCTACCTCTTCTTACTCGCACGGCTCACACTCTATCACTTCGATTTGCACTTCTGCCGCATCAGAAATGTCGCAAGCAGCATGACGCGATTAATGCCCAACCTGGTTTAACATTTTGGTAATAAAAATATGGATACGGGGGAGGGGTCATACGTGTCGCCAGATGTCGAGGAAATGTTTTCCATATGTTCCATAATTATATTCGAGACGAAATAAGCTTGGGAACACTGCTGGACAGTAAGGTAAAATATGTCGTCCATATAGAGCCGTACCTGAAGTTATGTTAACTGACAGGACTTAAAACTGACGCTTCCCTGATGCTACTGACACAGCAGCAGTAAATACGGAGTGTCGTCGTGTCAACGGTGTCAGAGCTTACGGCGACCCGACCATTGAAGGCCCCGCGAGGTGTAGAATACTGGAACAGTCGTCATTTTGGGTGGTGAATATTGGAGCATTTACACACTTGCATATAACAATTTTTAACGCAAAAATTTCCGGTCTGATGTGAAACGAATATGCACTGGTTGAAAGAACAAGTTTCAACGATTCAAACAATATTTTAAAATCGAAGATTTCTTAAATAATTATATTTTTCTGGAAAGAGTGTCAGGCGTGAATTATTTTTCTTAACATGGCGATCACTGGTACACTTACTTTATACATCAAAAGAACGAGAAAGACGAGGAGAATGCGCCTGTGGAATTTGTTTTCCTCTAAAATGTAACCAGAAAAATGTGCTCGGCATTCCATTGGTCACATGCTCAGTCGCATGTCCAAATATTTTGACCCCAACAATTATTAGTGATATATTTGCGCAAGGGCCATATTTGGTGACCGGAGTTGTAACCCACACAAAGTTTAATATGTTCAGTTTTAAGTCTGGTTCATGCATGGCTCGCAAGAAAATATTCGCAGATTTACCCACTAATTTTCGGGGACCCAAATTCGTGGACATGTGACCTATGGAAAGCCACGCCTACTATTCTGGTTATATATTTAAGGAAAACCATAGGCGCATTCTCCTCGTCTTTCTCTTTCATTTGATGATAATAATACAGTATATTGTGTATATTGGAGGGCGACACGGTGGTGTAGTGGTTAGCGTCACAGCCTTTCCACCTCTGAGGTCCCGAGTTCGATCCCCGGGTCAGACGGAGTATAGGCCTACTTATGTGGTTCTCAGCACATAGAAACAACTCAAGGAACGTTGGACAGGCTCCAGAAGCGACGACGATACAGGCTCAATGAAAGTCCCGGCAGAAGTGCAGAACCCAGAAGTCGAGAGCACGCTTTGGCACCTCCGGCCACGATGTCTACACCATCTGATATGGAGGAATGACACGCATGCGCCGAAGGAAATGCCAGCCCTGTTAGTGTACTTCATTTGCGTCGATATACGGTATGTTTATTTCATACACTAAATTACATGAAAAACTATATTAACGTACCAATGCGTTTTAAATATGTGTGGATCGGACTATTTACCAGTTGGTATCTCGGGTATCAGTGACGTCGAAAGTGAAGTTTCAGGCCCTTGCGTCATCCCGTAGCAACCCGGGCGGGTGGTTGGCATCGAGTATTGTTTCTGCATGGTTTCCAAGGCGACATATGGGCAATAGACGGGCGAGCTCTGTGGGTGTCACAGAGCGAACGTCCCTTTTTCGGAACTATTGTAGCCACCCCCTCAACCTCAGCCAATGAAGAGACGAACGTAAGGGGCAAAGCGCAGCTCGAGAGGAAGGTAAGGCACGTCAGACAAAGATTCCTTACTTGGAAGTCGGCCCGACAGAGGAACCCAATAAGCCATGTTCAAGAAGACTTTGCAGAGCAGATTCCTATCCATCCTGAATACCAAGAGGAGCAATCCACTCCAGAACTGGGGCCATGGGGTGAGACTATGGTCACAAAAGGGAGGGTACAGCGAATTTTGGAATAAGACAATGCCTCGAATCTATTGCAGTTTTCACCATGACTAAAAGCATGTCCTTCCTATCCCTGCAGGTGGGAGAGGGGTACGTTCGTACCATACCCGACTATGAAGTTCAGTCCTTGACAGTGGAGATAATGAGCTCCACACCAAAAGAAACCTTCATCACCTGTCCCGAAGACCCCCGAGCGACTCTCGATATCAAGCTGCCCATCATTGTCATGGCTATAAGGAACTTAGAGCAGAAATTCACCTTTGAAGTCGAGGTGCGTAATTGGGTCAGAAATATTGTTTTCGAGATAGACAGTGTCTATCACTAGTCATATCTACGCTCCCACTCTCCATAGATCCTGGATCACATGAAAGTACGCCGTGTCTTCCGAGCTGGGAACTTCTGGTCAACAACCCGCGTTAAGCCGTACTTGTGCGACATGCCGCTGCGCATGGTCGACGGCTGGAACCTGGTCCAGTTTAACCTGGTGGACTTCACCAAGCAAGCGTACGGAACCAAGTACGTCGAGACTCTGCGAGTGCAGATAAACGCCAGCTGCCGCGTCCGTAGTGTGTACTTCTGCGACAAGCTGTACCAGGAGCGCGAGATTCCTCCAGAATATAAGATATACCTGCCATACCCGAAAGCTCCGAAAAAGTAGAAGACGAGATGAGAGCCGAGCTCCAGAGGTACAAGAGGGTTCTCAGACAACACAAAATTAATGTAATGCACGTAAACCATCTCTGTAAAAACAAAAGCATTAAAAATTTTCTTGTGCTTATCTATTACACCGGCACTAGTAATCGGCAATGACCGTTGTACTAAAGTGAGGATCATAATGTTGGTGATTCGAGTTACAGATGACGCCACCGGATGAGCTCACTTTTCTGTACAAAAAATTGTTATGACAAATTAATATTGCATCTCTATGACACTACTGTCTTGAACCTATCAACACCCTTAGGGGGGTGGATTACCACCATTGGATGGGACCAGGGATAAGGATGAAGGAAGGAAGCGGCTGTGGCCTATTTTTACGCTAAACATTGCTAGACTGATGTGCAATGCTGTCCAGCTCGTGATGCCCAGAAACGCACCAACCATTCTAGCTGCATGTGGCCCACCAAGAAGTGTTGGAGAATGTATCAATATGTGAAAAACCAAATGTGTAGTATGACTTCTCTCAGGTGCGGAATTTTCTCGAAAATATTTTCACAATTTATTAAAAATTGCTACCGTCAAATGGGGCTACATTGTAACAATAAATTGATTGTTATTTTGGTTAATATCTCCCCTACTACCGCATTTTCGAACTTTAATTTTTTTTGAACCATTCTTGAACATCTTAGCAACACTTTTGCACTATTCTTAGAGCAGTGTAGATTATATAAGAGCAAAAACATTCCCTTGAGTAAAAAAAGGGTAGTAAGACCTCCGGCGCACGTAAGACCTTCACCAATTGATTTAAGCTGTACCACAGGTCTTACTCAAGCAATTCTCAAGTACTGTATGGAACGGCTCGTAAAAATTACTGCTGCAAACTACTCAGAGCAGTATGTAGGGTTTTCTTCTGAAACGGAAAAAAGGGGGGAAAACTAAACCCATCCTAACAGACTTGGTGCAATCGAAAAAGACCCTCGAAAATTCACTAATTTACATTTACACGTGAAAAATTAAACATTTCAGTCAAAATCAGCATCTAAAAGAGGTGACGATTCTGCATGAACGCATGAACGCAATGAATGATGGCAATAATTCGCACCAATCGTATAGAAATTCAAGGTGCTTAATATTGAAGTTCCTAATTTCATAAAACACTAGTATGGAGTGGCTCATGGAAAATTAATGGGTGGAATTTTCGTCGTACTATACTTTTACTATCAAGAGCTATTAACTATATAGGTCTGTAGTTACTGCTAACTTAGCAGTAGGCCTACCATTGCACTAAACTGGTGCTGCTAAGTTAGAAGTAACTATATAGTAGTACGACGAAAATTCCACAAATTTGTTTTCAGAAAGGAGATTTCATGAGTAGTAAATTGGAAATTGCTTGCGTAAGACCTGTGGTACAGCTTAAATCAATTGGCGAAGGTCTTACGTGCGCTTGCCTTGTTTCAGTACTTTCATTCCACCACGAAGGTCTTACTACCCTTTTTTCACTCAAGGGAATGTTTTTGCTCTTATTTCAGTTCTTTTTTTAAACCCCTTCTCAATACCAGCTATACCGACATCGACTAAGTTGTCGCTTGCAATTACTCTCAAGATAAGGGCAAGATATTTTACAAATAATAACAGCTACAGTGATACATGTAGGATCATATCATACTAACACCTGTACAGTCTGCACTATGAATGTATTGGAGACGATTTTCGTCGCTTAGAAGTCCCTGAAATGATTTTCACAGAGATAGTCGTAAAAAAACGAAAGTGCTACCAGCCAACTTAGTATGATTTAATTGCCTCCGTCGCATATGAAAACTCCCAAACTTACTTAATTTTCGCGAAATGCGACGATTTCAGCAAATTCGTCTGGCCCGTTTCTCAAGGTAGATATTCCGCATATACTGTAGCATAATTTAATAATTAAATCAGCCTAAGAGTTGGCCGGTAATACCTGGCGATGGCGATGGCGATGGCAATGGCGATATAGCAGGTAGTAAAGGGGTTAATGGTACACTTGATAATTCATCCTACAGATATATCTGTGATCCGCTGTGATTCATCTTTGTAGCAAGCGTTTGAATCTACCGCGATATCTTGAGCTGTCCCAAGTATTTTGGACTCCACCCACAGACGCCTAATTCCGCTCGTTCTTGGACAGGAGGCGATGTCTGTGCATGGCCATTAATGCAGGGTACTGTACATCCAACCGCGGTGTAGCAACCACGATGCTGACAATGGCCAAATACACCACAAAATCAACAGTAGCTATGATCATCTCCGGTGTGAAACACGACAACCTACTGTGAGTTGTATGAGACAGTAGGTGACTAAACGTTGCTACTGCAACCCACGTAGTGTCCTATTTGTTATTCAACATGATCCACAGGTTCTATGCGACTGCATCGACCTACAATCTACTCAGCATTGACACATCCTGACACATGCTAACACGGCATCCTCTGCTCATGGACACTTACAACAAAGACACAACGGCACCGACATCGACATCTGGCCCCACACACTGTCTACCCTCCGATTCACATAAGTATGAACCTTTTTGGATATCCATACGCCCGGAAGTAGTGCCCCCCATGCCTCTTAAACTATTAAACTCATAAATCACCATCTTGTAAAGAGAAACGGAGCTCTAGATCACAACTTCAAAGAGAATCCTTGGTCCAGATCACTACAATGCTATAGGAGAGAGTTTTAATACCGTAACTGATGGTGAAAACGTTTTTCCTGCGCATTTCAAGTGGTCAATAATTCATCATTTGTTACCTGTTCCCCTTTGACTGGACTGTTTGAATGATCATGTAGAATATGTGTCCATACAAATTGCACCCTTGCACTTTTTCATTTGGTGGACATTTTGTGAAAGTTATCACTGTAGGCACTGCACTGTATAGGGTCATCGAAAAAGAATGTCCCGTTTTAAAACCATATAACACGAAAACTTCTAGACATACGGTATCTGAATGATTAAAGTTTTGGTCTCACCTTATTGTTTCCATATGAGCTCAATTTCTTGCTCGACAGATAAATAAGACGGTAATCGATATCGTGCCTAACCTGCTCAATGATAACTGGAGTTACAGTTGCAATCCTATTATCCCGTAAGTGCTGGAGATGACGGGTCTTTACACTATACCCATTGTTCTTGATGATGCACATAAAAAGTCGCATCATTCATGAAACAAACCTGCCGTATGGAAGTTTCATTTGTTCAGCTCCCCAGTGTGCGAAGTCTTGAATGAGAAGTTTCCCGATGCCTAGCCCTCCCAGAAGCCCAGATCTTACCTCGATTGACTTTTTTGTGGAGACATATGTATGATGACGAGTCTGGCATCTCCATGACATACGGGAAAATATTTCAATGGTAACGCCAGACATGACTGAGCGGGTTAGGCAATGCACCGATTACAGTATTTAAATTTTTAGAGCGACAAATTAATGGTGCTGCTCATATTGAAACAAGCTATGGTAAGAACAAAACTTTAGACCTTTCGTCATTAAGATATGTCTACAAGTTTTCGAGTTATAGGGTTTTTAAAATGGGACTAGTTTTTTTTAAATGGGGTATACGCCGAAAAAAGGGGTGTGCAATTTGAGAAAATGGCGCTATAATAGACAAGCACGAGAGATTTTTTAATGCATTTGTTTTTACATATATGTTTTCCGTGCAAATGACATTCGCTTCGCAATAGTTTGTTATTGTCTCTATAGTGTCTGAGGACCCTCTTGTACTTCCTGGAGCTCGGCTTCCATCTCGCCTTCTATTTTTTTCGGGCGTTTCAGGTATGGCAGGTATATCTTATATTGTGGAGGCAGCTCAGGTTCCGGGTAGATCTTGTCGCAAAGGAACACATTGCGGATGCGGCAGTTGGAGTTTACACGCACTCGCACAGTCTCGACGTACTTGGTTCCGTACGCTTGCTTGGTGAAGTCCGCTAAGTTCAACTGGATCTGGTTCCAGCCATTGGCCATGCGCATTGGCATGACGCAGACCAATGGCTTAACGCGAGTTGTTGACCAGATGTTCCCAGCTCGGAAGACCCGGTGCACTTTCATGTGATCCAGGATCTGTGGAGAGTGGGGGCGTATATGCCTAGGTAATTATATCACTAGTGATAAATACTGCCTATCTCGAAAAAATTGGTTAGTGGTTGTCATCATTCGGGAAAATTAAATTTTATGTAACAATACCTCATTGCCATGGAAGCGCAATTGATATGACTATTATTTGAGGTTATGAGATCATTTAGAATTTAATGCAAATGTTAACAATGTACCATTAATACTGTTACAGGCTATATGATCCCTTTCCGTGAACTCGCAATTTAACGGATTCACCACAACAATAACGTGGCACTTGTGTATGAACGACAAAGTTCTGGGACTAGTAAACCTAAGTACAGGTTTCACTGTATTTAGGACTTTCCCGAAAGAAATATTTCTGACCAAATTACGCACCTCGACTTCAAAGGTGAAGTACTGCTCTAAGTTTTTTACAGCCATGATCACGATGGGCAGCTTGACTCCGAGGCTTTCCTGGGGACATGCAGGACATGTGATGGAGGTGTCGTTGTGGATGAGGCTCACCACTTCCACTGTCATGGACTGGATGTCAAAGTCGGGTATGGTACAAACGTGCCCATATCCCAGCTGCAGGGATAGGAAGGACATGCTTTTAGTCATGGGAAAAACTGCAATCGATTCGAGGCATTGTCTTATTCTACTACTCGCTCTACCCTCCCTTATTCTGTGACCCTAGTCTCACCACATAGCCCCAGTTCTCGAGTGGCTTGCTGTTCGTGCTATTCAGGATGGGTAGGAATCCGCCATGGAAAGTATTCCTGAACATGGCTTATTGGGTTCCTCTGTCGGGCTGACTTCCAAGAGAGGAATCTTAGTCTGACGGTGCAGTACCTTCCTCTCGAGCTGTGCTTTGCCCCTTACGTTCGTCTCTTCACTCTCTGGGGTTGATGGGAGGCTACAATAGTTCCGGAAAATATACTAAGACGTTCGCACAGAGATCGCCACACTGTTATTAACAGGTCGCCTTGGAAACCACGCGGAAACAATATTCGATGCCAACAACTACACCGTAAGGGCACAGATACCCGAGATACCAGCTGGTAAAATATTCCGACACAAAATATACCGTATATTAAAATCACACTAGTACCGGTACTGTAAGTTAGTGTATTAAACAAACATATATCAAAGCAAATACATTCCACTACAAAAACAGGGTTTCCATTTCTTTCCTTCGGCGCATGAGCGTCATTCCTCCATTTTGGACTGTAGAGACATCGTGGCCGAGGTGCGAACCTCATGATGGACAGTACTCGTTCTGGCCTGTGATTGGCTCTCAGGGGGATGACGCGCTTGGAACCCGGGGAGTCGTGGCAGTTCAAAAGGGCTGCGGGAAGTCACTTTCTGGTGTGTCTTGCTCGACGTTCCCTTTATTGTCGTTCTAAGAGATGGTTCTGCAGGGTCCCTATTAGAAGATCCACCGACATTGGCGTATATCATTTCCATAAAATTGAGTTGCTTCCACTTGCTATTGAGTCCGCGGACCGCGGACTTCAATAACTTGGACACTGGAGTGGGGTCCAACAGTCCTATCCCTCTCTTGGTCATGACAGACTCGAGTATCTATGCTCATTTCGTCAAAAGAAATAACGCACTCTCGCCTATGGGAAGTACAAGTAGATTCTACTTCAACATTGGCTCTTTTCTCTGGCGGCAACAAGTTCTTACTGGGAACGACGCCAGGCTTCAGTTTCCTTCCCCTTGGAGTTTCATGCAAAAGTTCATGGATTAAACTTCTTCAAAATCTGCTTCATGAAAGTGATCTGAGCCCACACGGGCATTTCAAGGGTTTACTTATACTTTACTGGATCCTCCCCTTTTGCATCTCACAATCCATTGCTCCTGTATCATCAGTGAATCAAGTATTGTCCCGCCATGCGGGTTACAGTCTGGCCAGGATAACTTTGACCTCGCTCGTTAACCATCG
>JYFJ02008758.1:0-11502 GCA_000934665.2 Catajapyx aquilonaris | reverse complement strand
GTATAGTTGTGCAATTTGGGATTATTTAATGCTTATAATAATAATATAATATAATAAAATAATAATATGATAATAAGAATAAACGATAAAAATAAAATAAAAATTAATTGGTTCATCGATTAGCTGAGTGGCTGGAAGGTTAAATGTTTCACATTATAATAATTCACATATAATAATATAATATAATATAATATAATATATAACGTACAATACATATGATACAATATAATATGTAATATATAATATAATATATAATATATAATATATAATATAATATAATATAATATATAATACAATATAATATATTTAATAAGGATAAAGGATAAATATAATCCTTTAATTAATTAATTTGTTCATCGATTTACTGAGTAGCTTGAATGTTTAATGGTCCACAGATTGGCTTATTAGCATTAGGATGGCTGATGGACAAAGACGCTTTGATTATCACCATCACACCATGATACAAATCTAATTATTGTGTAAAATGCGGAAGTAAGATCTTTGGGTTACATTTATCCATAAGATTGAAGATCTTACGCAGCCCAGTCTTGTTTCAGTCATTTCTATCCGTTACTTGGATCTTACTTTCCTTTTTTTTACAATTCCGTAGGGAATTTAGTTTTTGTGATAATTTACATACATATTCTCCTTTTCGTTCACTCAGGAGTGGCTCATCATTCCCACTTGCTTCCATGATATCCGTTTTCTTGCAGTTTTATTTTATTAGCTCCTGAAGCTTCTTTCGGTCGCCAATCTTAAGGCCCATGTCATGAAAATCTGCAGCATTTAGTTTCATGAAAGCCTTTCCATCTATACGTTCATCTGGAATAGTTTGTCATGTTTTCATTTAATAAATTACTGCTAGTGAGACACAAATACAAATAAAATTAAGTTTACGTATTGATAATATTACTTCGGCAAGGATCTTTTCATGTCTGCCATACACATGATTGAATACCTCACAAAATGATTGGAATACATGTATAATGTCTTTCCTTGACTGCACAGAGAAAGTGAGTAAAGAGGTAGCAACTTCCAGGAGTCTTGTCATTTTCAAATATTTAACAAGCATTTGACAGTATTCTTCTCATTCTAAACACAATATAACAGAATGATAGGGTACACATAAGGAACATGCAGTATATCAGTAATCAATAATGTAAGCTGCAGTACATAATACATAATTATACAAATGAATACATGTGTCATCGACATTATTTATTTAATGGTAGGTTCAGTCGACTTTAAAGTTATTCTGTGGAGCCGGGTGAGAATGAAATGCATACAGGTAAGAATAACAACGGATATTTATTCAAGGAATAAATGAGCACTAAAAATGTGCTTGCTAACAATCGGTATTGAAAAGCATAAGTGTTAAGCACTGTTTGAGTACTAAGAACACTTGTTGTAAACTTACGTGGCGTGGACGTCCTGTGAGGGGGAGAATGTGGCCAAACTCAGGTTTGGCGTTGTGGTGTGCCCTGGAGGATCTCTGCTGAAGAGGTGTCCGAAACCTCTTCTTTTATACTTAATCCAAACTGTTAAACTACTTTATGATGGTTTCCAATGACGCACGCAGATGCCTATTGACGTACATTGGAACACCTGACACTACCGATATCATCTCGATTGGATACGGTTAGTTTTAATGTGCTGAAATGCGTCATGTGTTGCTCTACATCAGATGACGCATTTCGTATTTAACGACGATACGCTAAAATTGAAAGGCACCGTGGCCTAATGCAATGACGCACAAGAAAATAGTTTAACATGTTACATCAAAGATTTCGCAAGACTATCGAAATGTTGCAAAAGACTATGGCTTCCTCAGCAAGGATGACACATGGTACTTGAATACTCCACACATATAACATAATATATTGCATATCTGTCTGGAAAATCACAATGCCACTCACTCTACTGAACTATAAGTCCTGTGAATCTAGGGGAAACAGTATCTACAAAATGACATGCCTGAGGCTCAGGTACATTTGCCTGTGTTTGTAATCTTCCCATGCATTTATGGGAAAGGGGTCAGCCAGGCTGTCCAAATCAATGACGCAAATTTCACTTGAATGAGATGGTTTCACTAAATAAGCATGGTAATAAGGATCCAAGGAATGGGTACTCCAGGAGGATGAAACAAAATACGGTCGTGACTTCTCCACCAGAATGATGTTTTGGATTTGTACAAACTGAGGAAAGCCAGATGGATGCTTGCTAGTCCCTTGAATACAAATGAAACACCCAGTCCTGTATTCAATACCATAATGAGTGATCTGCTTTGTAATGAACACTTCAGTATCTTCTGATAACCCTATATTTACAAACTGCTGGAAGCTTGACAACATATGAACAGTACCAACGTCACCTGATTGACTGATTAGAGGCTGTGTGGTCGGCAGTTTTTTTTCTTATACCAATTTGAGCATTGAAATAATTGATGTTTGAATCCCTATGTTTTGGCTACATTCTTGAAATTTCCAGTGATTCTGGCCTGAACTTTGAAAAAATTGTGCTTACCCTCATACCTCATACACCAATATTGAATAATGTGGCCAAATTTTGATATACAGTCAGGGTAGTGGAGGAGGTGGTGATGCTTGTTGATCAATTTCATGTTTGGAAAGAGTTCTCTAAAGAGCATATGGTGTTCTACAATGAGCTCTTCCAATAATGCCAGCATTCCTGGAGAAAGTGGGTGCCAATATAATTTCACACATCTGCAGTAACAAATCCAGTAAATGTATGTGTTCACAATGTGGAACTATGTCACCTACGATGAAGGGCAAGGCACGCAGAAGCAACCAACACTGGATGGATTTTTGCCTCAAAGTATGGTCTGCTACATTCCTAATCATGGCCAGTGTAAAGTTAGCTGTGGGTTTATTTCTCCTCTCCACAAACCCATACAAAAAATACTTTATTCTCATGTTCAAGAAATGAACATTAAACAGTTTTCTTGTGACTATGAAATCATTCAAGACAAGCTTTATTTCCATTGGTACTATTCCCTCAAATAGATCATGCATTGCATGAAATATGACAATCATGCTGTGTGCAGTGAAAGTAAGACAGTGTATTTAACAGTGTGTTTTCTTGCACCCCATACGTGCCTCTGCTGGCTGAATTATTGCATATTTCTTCCAGATGTTCAGTGTGTCCTGCTACAGACCTTGGCTCAAAATCATTCAAATGATGCTTGTATTGTATCTCATCTCTGGCAGCCATGCATGCTCTACATAGTTTGTTAGCTGAAGGACTAAGCAATCCAGAAAGCAAATGTGCTGCTAGAGTGTCAGCACACACTACAGAAATTGTGCCACGAAAGGAAATAATCTGTTCATTTATTGTTATGGTGATACCCTCTTCACTCTCCAGTTTCTTAATGTCTCTTACTATTGGTGACAATATTGCATTTATGCCATACTTTTTGATATCTTCTGTATAGCAGAGAGCCACTAGATGTATGTTTGCCAGGTTGGGATTTGCAATTGCAGGCATGTTTTGCAATCTCATGTAGAAGGCACCAAGCTTATGAATTGAAATTTTAGATCCCAGAGGGTTGACTACCTCAAGGTCATCATAATATAGCTGCAGTTGCAGGCTATGTTCAACATTGGAAAACAATGCATGATTTTGGTAATTGGTTCCATCCTCAAAAGAGCTCAAAAGTCCATCAGGGCGCTTGCTTTTCTTTTCCAAAATTGCTTGTAAGGCAGCAGGATTGGCAAGAATTAATTGTAGCACTTTAATTATAGGCACATATTGGAAAGTGTCATTACGCAAAGTTGGTAAACATTCCCCTGTACTGCCACTTGCTACCTGCTCAACTCGTTGACCAAGAACTATTTCTTCTGGTTCTATGAAATTCAATTACTCTAAAGTATATGTTCTGTTGGTCATGAGTCCTAATATTCAAAAATGGATTATCAAGTTCTACCGCTGATAGCATCTCAAGCTTCAAATCCAAATAATCCATATTGCTACATTTGTCATCAAATACAGACGCCACCCGAGCTTTTAATTTGTTCTGAATGTCATTCAGCATTACATCAAAGGAGTCTATAACACGGTCTACTGCAGCATTAGTCAATGAACCTGCCTTCAAATTCAAAAGTACTTGTGCAGCAGTGTCTGTCAGATCCACTTCTGATATGTCACTGTTGGCACATGCTTCATCATTAACAATAGGTACAGAAACATTATTAAAAACGTCTTCCATGCTAACAGGCAATAAATTATCATCATTAGTTGAGGAAAAACTGTGGCTGGTAGAGGGTTGGGGGCACTTGCTTCAGTGAAGTCATGATTTTTCTTGATATGGTCTATGTACCCTTTGCAGTTTTTCTGGCCACATACAAAACTTTGGCGACCAGCAATTGCCATGGCATGTACATGCCTCAAGTGTTTTCCTAATTGTTCAACATTTCCTGGCACATCATCTTTACAAATAAAGCAAGTGAAACCCATGGTGCACAAGTGTCGACTTTACAGTTTGATGGTGCTGTACTATGGTTACTAGAATAATGTTATTTCAATAATGTGATGTCCTGCTCTGCACTGCAGCTTGCAGATGACCTGCAAATGAAAGCGACAGAATGAGTAGCCTACTGCCTACAATAAACTTCACTCTAAATTTTTAAGGGTTAATGTAAATCAAAATGAGTTAAATTGTACCCTTTATAGGGTTTAAATCGATACCTACTCAAAATCAGTTATGTCTACTCCTGCAAAAGAGTTATGGGAAGGAACCCCCAAGAGGAGTTAATAATGTCGACTCCAAAGAGGGGTTCCTTTTTACTCCATATGGAATACATTTAACTCTTTACAAGGGCACAATGTGTGGACTCAAAAAAGGGTTCCTATTTCTCTCCTTTGGGAATACATTTTACTTTACACTATGGTTTGCAATTTTCATCTGGCGTATGCCAAAAACTTATAGGAACTTGTCACATGAGTACAAAATAATGGAAGCCCCTTGGAGTCTTTCATGACCCACACAGTTGATTCTTGCACTTCAATCTGAAAATCAGGAATATTCAATAAGCAATATAACGGGAATATTTTTTTATTAACTGCATTTATCTCAATCACATGAACATTCCCATCAAAACACAACTTCTTACTCCATGACAGCAGCAGCCTGTATATATATACCATGAAATGCTTTTTACTGTGAAATGGCAGCAAATAGCATTTCGTGGGTTGCCCTGCGCCTGTTATTGACACTGTAAAAATATGTTCCCATGAATGTAAAAAAACCATCCAGTAACGGTTCATAAATAACATCAAAAACGTAATGGCATTTGAAGAGGATGTCCAGAGCACGGAGAAAATGCCCCCCCACGGGAATGTCATCTTTGTCCACCCTGATATAGTAACATGGTGAACTGCTGGCACCTTCCATCTGACACACCAGGTGTGGTTGCTTGGTGGAAGTAACATCATTTCCACACTAAGAAAAACAGAAAATTCTTGTCAAAATCAACACGTATAAGGCTCATGATAATTTAATTGCCCATAGAACAAGAGTTGAAGTCCAACAGTGCTGCACAGAAATGGTATAGGATTATGAATTAATTGCTTGATTCACCAACAAAACAGAGAGGACCAGACCCAGCATTTTTATTCGGACTGTAGGCAACTGAACAGTGAGCTTTCTGGCACTATCAAGTGCAAAACAAATACAAAGTCAAATTTTGTGTATTCTCTCTTAGTTATGTCAGCTGTGTCATGTACGTATTATCCTGATGGAAATAAACATCTTGCAAGGTATGGCCCTATACTATCCTCCTAGAATAAATTAGCATAGGTAGGAACATTCGATTTCAAAAGTCAAAAATTGAAATTTCACCATGCTTTTCCGAACCTACATGCTATCGATGCTGCAATTGATTGCAGCAGCGACTTACCTTCAAATCTCTCGACGTAGGACCTGCACTTGTCCCAGGGGAAGGTGGTCGATACACGAAGGGGCAATCCTGCCGCCTGACACTGACTCAGCAATCCCCCCCACATCCTGCCCACTCCTTCTAGTGTGGTATGGTATGTCATCAAAACAGTTCCCGTAGGATTTTCGTGCTGAAATTGATTTTATGATGGTTTTGGGTTGATTTGGGACCAGGCTGTCCAAAAATGGCGGGGTGCAAATTTTCGGACCCCTACACCCCCTGAGGGGGGGCGGGGGGTGGTCTCGGAACGTCCCCCGGCACCTATCTCTGGTAATAATGAAGGGATTTTCATGATCTTAAGGTCGTTTTAGGGGTTTCTGATGATACCGTTCCCATTTATGATTATTTGGAACCAATCAGAAGTACTTTCACCGCTGTACGAAAAAAATATCAATTTCTAGTGTTGCGTAAAGTCAAAATTCAACTTCATGAATCTAGCTAGTCATGCAGTATGACTTTTTCGGGGTTTTCAAACATGGGAAAACGTTTGGTGCAGTCGTTTTGTTCACTACACATTCTTATTCCTAGATTCAAAATTAATGTGATACATTTCAGTTATTTATTGCGCATGATATGCTTCACTACTAGTCATAATCTTCTTCCTCGTGGACATCGCTGATCATATTTGTACAGTCCGCGGCGGCGTAGCACTTGCAGAGCGGCGTACAATGAAGGCCATTTTTGCAGCAACTACATCTGCCGGAACAGCCTGCCTTACACGCACATTTTGTAAGTTCAATCACAGCTAGAGGGGCATCGCACAGGCATGTAGACACCTTTGTCCAACTGCCAACCATTTTCTTCAATTGCAGGAAGCTTGGGGCAGTTTGTCACATACGACTTGTCACGCATGGCAATGTAATTATTCTATCTTACTACGTATATATGGGGTAGGAGCGGGTAGGAGTGCAGCGCGAGTCGGAGGCAGCATTTCTCCTTCCAAGATTTTTGAACGGAACAATTGCCATCTGAGTGCTGGTAAGGTTATCGGTCCTGACGAAGAGTACACTTGGCAGACAAATCCTGTGATGGAAGGTCGCCATTCACCAACTCAGTCGGCAGATCACCATTTCCAAGCCCTCGAAAACAGTTGACAATGGAATCATCGTCATCAAGTTTCATGTGTGCACTGACCCAGGTTTTCTTCGTGATACCCACAAACTTGCCTCCCCAGTCTGCACCAGAGAAGTTGTGGAGTCCAATTAGACCTTGGCACTTGCGACGTCCAATCACTCGTACTCTCTCCAATACATCTATCTCTCTGTATTTCGTGGCGTTTCCAGTTAGAAACTTGAGACGAGTGCGACTTCCAAGACGTCCACAAGAGGCCAGATCGAGAAGGATTGTCAGGACATCGGTATCTGGTGACCAAACACAAACTTCCCGCCTGTCACTCTCAGCTACATTTTTTGCCAAGTCTCTGGCCGCAACATTAGAATGCTGAAAATGGCCAACCAGCTTTCCCTTGCTTAAATTACGCAGTGTGAACTCATCGAAGCTTTTAGAAACACATAAATGCAGCGAATAAGCTGCGCAAGTTGTTTCTGCACGACGCCCGTGCCCGAAACAGCACTGGGACAATGCCCCCAGCAGCTGGGCGACACCATGCCCGCGACGTCGCTCGGGCACGGGGTCGTGGTCGCAGTCGCAATCGCGGATATGTGAATGCACCTTAAAATGGCCTTCTCGTACAGCAGCGATCATGTTGGCAGCGTTGTCACTAATTACCACCGCTACAATTTTGTCATTGATTTTCCAATCAGTTGTTATCTTTTCAAGGCGATTGATTATGTTCACCGCTGTTTCGCGGTCTTCCATGGCGGTAGTGTCAAGTGTAAAAGTATGCGCCTAGCTTCCAATCGGAATCTATAAGGTGTACAATCACAGTTAGGTAAAAAAACGCTAAATATTTTGAACAGTCTGCTCAAGTCAACAAACATCGGGCGGAAATCAAGTCGGAATGGTTCCAACTGGCAAAAAAATTGGAATTAATGAAACGTGTTGATTTTGTTGGCCGCTCTTAAATTATTTGATGAGTTTCTCTTGTGGCCAGTATACCGCAATGGGGAGAGACAGTCGGTATAATGAGTTATTTTAAAATCATATTTCAATCTCTGGCTGCGTCATTTGCCGGATCGGACCAAATATGGCGGCCGCCTCCTCCTTTCCCGCTGGGCCATACTCTCAGACTGGATATAGATGCGCCAACCCTGCCATCTGACGGGGGAAGCCGCAACCAGCCAACGACGCCCGACGCCGGCCGAACGTTTTCTTCCCTTCACTTTATCTCGGGATGGCGTCGCTTCTCTGCCTGCCCCTGGCCTCCAGCCCCACCTGCAGATGGGACCCGCCCCTGGACTGAACAGGTACGCGTCTCCCGCTCTTGCCCAAGGGCCCAACTCCAGGGCGTGTCCATTGCCCACACTTTGCCCCGCTTTGCCCTCCAGGGGGAAGTAGGCTGAAGGGGGCAGGCTTCACTGCCAAGAGGGGCCAGGGGCGGAGAGGGCTTCAAGCGTGCGGACAGGTAGCCTCCTGCCCTAGCCCCCCACTCCTTTTACTGGTTAGCATGCTCAAAATATCACATGTTGGATCAACGCTAGTCCTCACCATTAATATAGCCCGCAACCACCTCCCCTCACTGCCGCATAATTATGAAAGGCTTTAACAATTATACGCTGTCGTGTTGGGCGCAATAGCACTAGGCTTAAGGAACCAATGCAAATGTGAAAATTATACATGAAGTAATCCGCAGCTAACTTGCGCTGCAAGTGCCGGAAATTATCATTAGAAGCACCATGTTAGCGAAATGTCACAAAACGAGGTGTGCCTGTCTTCCCATGTGTCTTAAGGCTGCGTAAACTATATGAGCCATTTGATCAGCGATGAAACCAATATTGGGCAGACAGTAGGGGTCGCCTCTTGGAAGTGAGAGAATTGCTGATGAAATTGCTTGGGTCTATTTCAAAGAGTCATGAGCAATGCCACATCTGTATGCATGAAGTCATTGACAAGTCAACCAATGAGGCAGCAGCATGCCACACCGTATTCAGGCGGCAATAGTGTGGCGGCAGGCAGCAATACAAGTGCGATGGCTTCTGTAGTGATGTCAGAACATCTACAGCTTGCGTCATTCCGAGATGCTAATCGCTGGTCAAATCGCTTACGTGTAAATGCGACCTAATACATACTAAGCCAAACATCTTTATGTGTGAAAGACCTCAGACAATGGAAATGTGCCAATTTGTGTTGGTGCATGTTGAAAGGAACTTTGCTAAGTGTAATTCATTGGATAAAAATGAAGTGGATTAGTGCAAATGAAAAAAAAACCGACAGAGAAAGGCAAGAAGGTTGATCACCATGTCTGATGCAAAATGCTTTAATCGACTGTGACTCATTGATGTTAATTATTTTCAGACAAATCATCATCTGGCTGCTAAAATGATGGACAACATGGATGAACCCCAACTACCACCATGCAACAGTTCAACAAGCTGAGGCTTTGCTTAAGTGTCGACCGCAGTGATGGTGTCACTGGTGCGTGAGGCGACTTCAGTGGAACTACTGTCCCTGTTGTATGGAACTGCGGCCATTTACCTGTGGCGTGAAACTACAGCTCAGTTGGGGTGAAATGGTGAACAGCATCATTACTTGGCTGATCCACACAGGTATGGTGTAACAAGGTGTGTCAATGTTGCTTTGTGTCATCTGGAGAGGATAGGGCCGAGACTTGAAACTTGCCCCATAGCAAGATAGTATCTGTGCCTCCTAAATGCATGGGTAAGAGTCTGCCGGTGCATAGCATGCCGGCCATTCCAAAGTGGTGTGCGCCCTGTCAATCAGGCCCAGGCCCGAGTGGGACCAGGGCATTGTTATTCCATTTCTGATGGCCAAAGACAATAGATAGAACTGGAATAACAATGTGCTGACCCAGTTTGAGCACTCTCGACAGGGTACATGCATCTTGGATTGGCTGTGGTGGCGTGCACAGCATACATACACTTATGAATTTAGAAGTTCTCTTGAGCTCAGTGGTATGTGAAAGCTGCATTAGACTTTGCATCTCAATTGCGGTCATGTTGCGTTAATGGTTAATGTATCACATCAAATTGTGTTGAGAGTTGTGGCAAATATGCTAGAGACATGGACCATTTCAGCAGTCCAACAAGGAGAATGTTGACGTGAACCCAATAACATCGAACCCGCTCCGGAACAGTAGAGTTGGGTTCGGAGCGAGCGTCGGAACGTGGCTCGGGTTCATGCCGGTTCATGGGGAGAGCGGCGCCAAGGTCGGAGTGGGTTCGGGTTTTGGCTCAGGCCAACGGCTCCGGAGTTGAACCTGGTTTAGGAGCGGGTTCCGAGCCGTTCGGAGCTTGGTTAGGTACAGCATACCAACCCAACAGGGGGAAAGGCAGTAAAACCGCTGGATTTACTCCAGCGTATGCGTCATTCTTTCATGGTGGGAGAATGACATTTCCAAGCACCCGCGATACAGGGTGTACCACAAATGTCACATTTTCATGTCATACCAAGAGCTAATGGTCATCTGCATTTGTTGTATGTGACATTTTCATGTCATTTTTGTATGTTACAATATTATACAGGGTGGTCCAACTTCAAGTGTCGTTATAACGTCTATTAATAGAAGCGCTTTACGATTATCGCAGCAGCCACGTGTAAAATGGCCCACTTCGGCGCCATAGAAAATATTAGCTGCCAATAACAGCACACAGGTAATGAACCCTGTGCAACCACATGCGGCACCATTGCCAATTTGGTGCCTTGGGCGTCACCCATTTCATCCAGGCGCATCGCAGGTCATATGTGCACCTCCTTTTTTCCAGGTCAACACAGCAGCAGGGTTGATTACATGTGTGCTGCTATTGGCAGCTAATATTTTCGATGGCGCCGAAGTGGGACATTTTACACGTCGCTGCTACGTCATCGCAAAATCACTGCTCTTAATCGCCGTTATAAAACGACACTTGAAGTTGGACCACCCTGTATTATTGTAACATACAAAAAATGCGTATGACATGAGAATGTGACATCCAAAAAATGGGTATGACATATTGTGGCATACAATAATGCATATGACATCGTAAAGTACAAAAATGCGTATGACAATAATGTGGGTCATTCTCCCACCATGAAAGCATGACACATTCGCTGGAGTAAATCCAGCGGTTTTACTGCCTTTCCCCCTGTTGGGTTGGTATGCTGTACCTAACCAAGCTCCGAACCGCTCCGAACCAGTTCCTGAACCGGGTTCAACTCCGGGGGGCTGAACCAAACCCCGAACCCACTCCGAACTTGGTTCCACTCTCCCCATGAACGGGCATGAACCCGAACCACGTTCCAACGCTCGCTCCGAACCCGACTCTACTGTTCCGGAGCGGGTTCGATGTTATCGGGTTCACGGAACAAGGGTTCGGTTCACAACCCTGTGTGATCCACAATGGGGAACTAGCCTTGGTCTGGGATTTGGGATTTTTGTTCATAACTAGCTAGCCCATGCCCGTAAACATACATTCCATCACTCTGTTGCATC
>JYFJ02008757.1:0-11484 GCA_000934665.2 Catajapyx aquilonaris | reverse complement strand
GGTAGAACAGCATAACTTATTTGACATAAAAGATTCGGACAACGTTTATGATCATTTCAAGCGCAATCCCATCGTATTTGGACCAGCGGTTCAGGAGGTATGATACAAAATAGATTTTCCAATATGGCCGCCATTTTTTAAAATGGCGGCCAAATGGGTCCGAATCCAGCTGACGTCCATATCAAAATATGATCGTCATACTATTGTGTACAAACCCTGAAAGTTTCATAAATGTTTGGTGAAACCCACAATATGGCGCTCTTGCTGCCGGACTATAATGCTTGTTTACTCAAATATGGACTATGTCGGTGCCTATATTGATTCATACTTTGGCTCGCTTGCATACCAAGCCCGGTATATGCAACCTACTTGTATAGTAACAGGTCATGCTGAGGTGTGCACCCAGGCATTTGACCATAGAGATAGAGCACATCCGGAGTGGGGTGGGTGGGGGGGGGGGGGTTGATCCAACCCAACCCCCCCTATCCAGCCCTATGAGCAGCCAGGTACTCCCTGGTGCAGCTCCATCTTTCTCATCTTGATCTCCAACGAAGGCGGACGTGCGTGCTTCTCGCCAGGTCTACAGACAACTGCCGTGGACCGAAGATTGATGTCTCATCCTCCGGCAAGTGGGGTCAAGTTGGACATCGGGTTAAGCCACGCACACCTAGCACTATAGACAGCCCTGGAATGCATGAATGGTGAGTACAGCAGCGATTAAAAATCCGTCGTTTACAGGTTTACATCACGCAGCAATTAAGGGTCGGTTGTACCAGGTCAGATAATATCCGATTATTGCCTACTCAAATCTGTATTTGGTACGAAAAACATTGCCCTAAATGTCCTAAACTGTCAAATAATTTGTTCAGGCAAGAATCTGAGTTAACAGACATGGTGCAGCAAGAACAGTGTAAGGAAAAAAAAGAGCAATGAGCAGTAAAACCAATAATTGCTTGCGACTAGCTCAATTAGAAATACTCGATTTGTGCAATAAAATGGGGCTCGACGAATGACACTTGACCTTGGCGCATTGCAATGTAGGTATGCCATTGAATGGCATAACTGCTGGTCTGTTAAATGGCCCAAAATGGAATTAAAGTGGTTCATGTAAAGATGTTGAAAAAAGTGCAGTCGTTGACTATGCCGAAAGGGATGACGACTTCCTAGCACCCATCAGTCAAATTGCCTCAATCCTGCCTAGTGTCCACAATGTAATGGGAATTAAAAGAAAAACCACTAGAAAATTGCGATTAAATTGCCAAATTTGCTTTGACCTTATGCTACCCCTAAGGCACTAACAGTAAGTAGGCCATTTTACGCCAAAGATGATCACCGACATGTAATGGCGGCGGTTGGTAAATTTGCATTGTTACCTGGCGCTGGCGTTAGCTACAATCATGTTGGTACAGATTTTGATAAGCTGAATTGTTGGCCATTTAGAAAATAAGTCCTATATTGCTACATTTGACAAATTTAATTCCCTTCAAAATGCCTCTTTGCAAATAGCAATATTTCATAATTATATTCAATATCACTATTATATTTTATCCTGATACTCTGTTTGGGGACATTTAAAGTTGAATCTATTGTTTGCTGATGGGCTGAGTTGAACATAGGACAGTTGTGCTCTTTTGCAGACATTCGTAATAATTATGAAATTATGATATAATTATAAATTTGTACTCGAGTAATTGTGGTTTGACATGTTTTACAAAATGCTTTATTTTATGCATGCAGGTGCAGCCTTGAGGTTATGGTCTGACAGCCGACAGGTCTACATTACCATGCTGCCGCCGCCGCCTTCACAGCCCTCAGCAAGCATCACCAGCATCCTCTACAATGACTACATGATCATTGGTCTTTCATCGCAGCATCTCGATGGTCTTCGGTCAGATAGAACCATTATTATCTGGTGAGCATTTCTCTGGATTATTTTGCACTTGCATAAGCCATGGTGACATTAAACATAGCTGAATCTGAACCTGAGGGAGAGCAACAAGGGATGGGTTTCAAAATGGATGGGTTTTCGACTGTTGATAAAATGAAGAACTGAAGTCACAAGCCTTGGGGTATAGTTGTGCTGTTGACATTGTTGGAGTCACGCTGTGTATATATAACGTCAGCAATAATATTGGCCTGCTTCTGTTGGGCAATTATCCCATCATTGGTTATATTGGGATGTGCTGTTAGTTTGAGCAGAAGGACATGCAAATCAGTAAAATCCACCCATCAGTTGGCAGGGTTTTTTTCCCCAAATAATTGGCCTGTGTATAGTAGATTACGGTAGTACTTGCACTTTGCAAATGACTGCCTGTTCTGTCCTGATCACTAGTGAAGGGTGCAATATAGGTTTAGGGATTTCTCAAGGCGAAAGTGAAGTATAGTAACCACTGAAGGAAAATTTGGCCCATGCTCAGTGGTGATTGGAGATTGAATTTCAATAATGGCACATATAATTAGATTCAGATGGTATTACAGGGATAGGCACAATTGAATTCAGAATATTTGATGCCATTAATTTTTAAAATGAAGTGGGACATTTGGTCTGCATGTGCAGTCTGTTGGCACTGAAGATGTCTGTGGCTTTAGTGTGCTTAGGATTCAAGTCCTAATGGCTGTATGTCCATTATTGTTGAATTTGGATTTGCAATCAGAAGCAAAAAAAGCAACATTTTCATCAGAAGAGGATCTATCAGCTGGAACATTGTAGTTAAACTATATTCACATCAATTTAAGTTCTCATTAAGATATCACAAAATACGTGCATTTGAACAGAATGATAGTTCTTCATCTGGAGCTAACGAGATTTAGCAATATTTGGAGAGTATATATTATTTTGTGAATAGTGAGCGTTTAGTTTCACTGACAAAATGGTGGTGAATGAATATTAAGCTGGATTCCTGGACTCAACTTGATAAGCAATATTACATGAAGGTGCAGCCTACCTATGCTCGAGTGCTGTAAATATAGCAAATAATTCGCATTTTCCCTGAAAATTTTGGAGGTGTGGAATATCCCCTTTATAGTTGATACGAAATTGTACTTTTTCACTGCTAAGAGACCCTGAACCCACTTGTAGTTTATTAGTAACTTGTTGCCTGACTTTTTGATCTCATACAATCCGCCCTTATTTGCAGAAGCAGCCTCAAAGATCTGTGCTGCTCTAGAGACGGACTGCTGCGATGGACAACTCATTTGGCTGAGACACTCCAACAACCGACATGGTCATCTCATTTCATCGCCTGCCCCCGGCGCAATTATGGTTCTTAAGAGTGACTTCAGATGTCAACACTGCCGCACTTATTGGTGAGTCCTATTCTCTTGCTTTCATTACAACGCGTCGCGTCTTGATGGGAAATAGTATCTACGTACAGTTTGAGTTGAAGGATCGCAATGTGATGGCAACTTGGGAGAAGTGATATAATTATGTCAAGTTCATTCAAGCATAGGCCTGCAATCTGATTAGTGTTTGGTGGCTGCATCAATAATTAGGAATCACTGCTGAAAACTCGCCCTAGACAATCAGAGCACTGGTGTGAGGCTTGTCTAGTGGGCTGCTGCAGAGACATTTGACCAATTTCAGTGCAAAATTTCTTCCCAATATAATCAGGGCACCACTGTACTTTCCCAATAAGGCAAGTGAAGTTCACCTAGCATGTAAATCACCTGCATGCTCATCTTACAAATATGAATTAGTAGAAAATGAATCATGTGGCCCCAACATCTCTTCCATATGCCTCATTAGAATATAAGCTGAATGATAACATTTGTCATTAGACTTGAGGTATCGATAGGAGACTAGATAACATTATAATACAAGTTGTATGAGTATGGCATTTATTAGAATTAAGTATAGGCCTAGAGATAGTAGACTATAGATAACATTAGGTTATAAGTGGTATAATGTAACATTTATACTATAATACAATTTATATTCTAATGAGGCATGTGGAAGAGATGTTAGGGCCTACTTGTGTTCTTAAGACATGATTCATTTTCTATTAATTCATATTTGTGACATGGTCATGCATGTGATTTTCGGATAGATGAACTTCACTGGCATTGGGCAAGAACAGTGGTGCCGTGATTGGGAAGAGACAGATACTGCTAAATAATAAGCAGATGAGTTATGAGAAAAATGCCATTGAATAAGGTAAGACTTGACTGAGACTAATGCCGCAGTACGTGCATTTTCATCGCGAAATTGAGCCTTATTGGAGTAAAACCTAACCATAATGTCACAATGACCATGTCATTGCTCGTTAACTTGCAAAGTTTGCAGGTTCAATCAAGTGTCGTGTGCTTCGCAGTGAATATGTCGTAGCCCCATAACGAAATTGGGCACATGCTTTAGTGCAATCTCCCGTGAAGAATTACAGCATATGCCCAGAAATATTGGACTGTTCGAGAAGTGTCAGCAGCTGGTTGGACTGATTCCGTAATCCAGGAACTTCTACCCAGTGTACACATGAGCAGCTGAGCAAAACCAGAAGGCGTGGAGGGCATCAGGAGATGCAGAGTGCAGGACATACCTGCCCATGACCTGGACGAAATGTGAGGAGCGAATGTCTGGAAGTCCAGGAGTTGGTCCTGACTATTGAGCCAAGGGTAGTCCAGCTGTCCAGGTGACTGTACGGAAAGGTTGTCATCCATACTGTGATCGCATCAGGAGTCAGCATTCTCATGACCAATTTGGTCATCTCAAAGTCATATGCAGACTCCTAATGCAATCACAGTATGGATGACAACCTTTCCGTACAGTCACCTGGACAGCTGGACTACCCTTGGCTCAATAGTCAGGACCAATTCCTGGACTTCCAGACATTCCCTCCTCACATTTCGTCCAGGTCATGGGCAGGTATGTCCTGCACTCTGCATCTCCTGTGATGCCCTCCACGCCTTCTGGTTTTGCTCAGCTGCTCTTGTGTACACTGGACAGATTCAGAATTACGGAATCAGTCCAACCAGCTGCTGACACTTCGCGAACAGTCCAATATTTCTGGGCACATGCTGTAATTCTTCACGGGAGATTGCACTACAGCATGTGTCCAATTTCAGTAGCCATTTCATGAAGTGCCCAATTTCGCTATGGAGCTACAACAAATACACAAGTAACACCACATTTTGTGAGAAGGCTACCACGTATAAGATGTAGAGTAAAATGCTTCTCAAACTCATGGTTTCCATCTGTCAGTTTTCATGTTTTCAAGGCGGCTTTTTTTTTTCTTTTACCAATGAGCACTGCCAGGCCATTTTCGATTTTCCAGGGGTGGTACAGCAGGAAACTTGACTGCCATTGGGCAAGTGTAGTGGCCTAGAAGAAAGGTGTAAATTCATGCCTGAGATGCCAAGGGTCATTACTAAAATGTAATGCTGGATAACAGAAATGAGTAAGAGGATTAGTCATGTCATTTGTTTACAATGCACTGCCCAAATCTGCGGTACAACAGTGAAACTTATAGTCACTCTTCAGATAATTGAATGGAATTAAGGCGACTTGCATGCCCAGCTGTGCCAGTCATTATATAATTTACTGTCCATCGCTGTTTGTGATATCCAAGTGTCTCCCAGTAGGGTTATGCATAGCCGGTGTGGGTGCATATTGGTCGTTTGGAACTTTTCTAATTGCTTATGTACTGTCGGATGTTGTTCAATCGACTACTACTGCATCACTGACCACTACGGTGGTGCGTGACTTCAAAAGTTTCATGTTTACTTCGCATGACTTTTGGCACTTGAGTGTATATTGGGTCTGGCATAACAATGGATTACGCATGTTAACTGTTACACCTGATTTAGATTCTTGCATTTGTTGCTTTCAGATTTCTTTCACCCAGAGGAAGAGCAGCAGTGATTTCCAGGACCGTTGTTACCAGAGGATGCCCATAACGAGATGTTGCTGTAGGTCAGTATCATTAAGGTCTCAATGCAGTTGCGTGGATTTGAGTGTTGGCTACTGAGAGAATTACCTGACTGCAATAAAATGACTATTCTGAATGTAGTATCTGCTTTCTATTGGGAAATGAGGGGAAACCTTTTGTGCTGCGCTCCAAGTCTGCCTTTACAGCATTTCCACTTAATCAGTTCTGCTACAGATGTCTTCAACTTGACCGTTATCAGCTTGGGCATTGCATGTGGCCGGGAAATATCAACGTCAGGGTGCTAAAATTTGCTTAATTTCTGTGCACAGGAAGCGATGACATCCACATAATTGCATTGACCCTTTTCTATTGTGTTTTCGAATTAAAAATTTCATGTTTGTTCTCTTTTCAGTAATTTGCTTGCTGTTGCTGAGATGGTGCCATCCTGGAAGCCAGTCCTGACTGCGATGATCAGCATTTTTCTTGCATCCCTGTTTGTTTTCTTTCCAGTCATCAGCAGCATCCTGTCCCAACTCCTTTTACCCCCTACAAATCTTCCAATTTTCGGCATCATGTGCTGATACTTCTTGGCCCATGATGTTGAAGAGGTCGATTTACCCGTCTTGCATTTAGGCTTCCCCCCTTCGACGTCATGCCAAGTGCATGACGTCGAAGGCGGGAAACTTGCAGTTAGTCGTCGAAAAAGAGGCCGGGGTCGTCCGGGCGGCCCCGGCCGCCCCCTGCATTCGCGAAGTCCGCTGCCGCGGAGCCTATCTTCAAGCCCCTCCCATTTTTCCTGTAAACTTTTGTCTGAGTCCAGTGAGAGTCTCTCATTCGTTCACTCCAGTCCCTTGCCCCTCCCACCTCTGCCTGCTGTTGGTCAGGGTGAGGCTTCGATGGTTGGGGTGCACGTGGGACAATGTCAGTTACGTTGCCCTCTCCTTCCCCTATCCCCCCAGGGCAAGCCCTGGGAGGATAGGGGAAGGGGAGGCAACGTACCTTACATTTGCCCATGGGCCTCTCCCTGGCCATCAGTAGGCAGAGAGGGAGAGGCAACGACACTTTTATTTCTTACACTGTACAAAAATAGCAATAAAGATGTTCACAATAATATCTGTTCTTCTGACTGCTGCTCTTTTCCAGGATCTTCAAAGTAACAGTTGTGTGTTAGGCTGCTTGATCCTTGCATACTTCCCAGGATGGTTGACATAATCTAGAAAGAAAAGGAAACAATTGATAGAAACTATTTGACAGGTGGCAGATAAGTAGGCTTGGTAATTAAAATGGACACTAGCTGATGCAAGTGGGAAATTTTAAAGCAGCACTTTTCACCTGAGTTTGACCTTGAAACACTTAGAATATCAACCACAAGGCCAGCTGAACTATTTTTAAAATGACTCGCAGATGATAATCCTTAAGGCGGACTTTATTCATGAAGTGCCTTCATTCAGCAAATTTATTTAATCAACAACATACTTCGAATTAAATATCAGTGGCACATGCATAGTTGGGCGTCAGCTGTGGCGTATAGGCCTATAAAATTTTTAATGCCAATGACATCACCTTTGTTATCATAAAAAGAGGAATCTAAATCTGCTGAGTAAAAAGCGTTGAGAAGTATTGACCAATTATGCACTTAATTAGTCACATCATGGCTAAATAACGATTTCAATCATCAAGGCTTGGGGCACTATCGGTAAATAACCAACTGTTACAACATTGCAGCTACATCAAGTTTTTAAATTTAATTGCAGCCTGATATGACACATTAATGAAAATTACCATTTTGATATCTAATTAAGCTGATCAGTTTCAAACAATAATCTTCCTCCACTTTATTTGCAACAGTTCTCTGCCTTTTTCATGTCTCAAAAAAAATGCACTTCAACCCATCGAAAAACCCATTTTACCATCTGGAAATCTGACGTGAAAGGGTAGGTTATGCGCTCACAAAATTAATGCCTTCCCATATTTTTATTAAACTAACATTAAACCATGGATGTGAGGCATACTACAGCTACAACAAATTTCCTTGGTATCCTCCCATCAGTTATATAAGCCTCAATAATGAGAAACCCCATTGCAGTCCTAAAAATTACTGCCAAACAACTTGGGATAGCAGCAGCACAAAGGTACAAGTATATGATGCTCACCATGGGTGTTGAGTTGCAAAAACATGCTCGAAGAACAACCAAGATGAGTTTGACGCATCTGATTGGAGACGTGGATTGGGATGAAAATCAGCTGTCCGTCGAACCAAGTGGGATTGTCACATTGTGCCTCCAAAGCATCCTCCTCCGCGAAGTGTAGTGGATGTTGCATCAATCACATCTGCACTCCCCAAAGCCGATCCTCCATGCTGAAATGAGCTGTCCCAAAACTTACGTCCTGTGAAATAAACGAGAAAAAATTATATGAACAACTGCAAATCCTAATTATGACGACCTTGCAGAACAATCAGTCACATTGGAATGATTTCGTCATATTATGTAGAATTGAAGACTGAATGATTCCATTTGAAGCATTACAGTGATAGCAGAAACTTGATCAATAGCCTATTACAGGCCAAAATGAGGATCATGTGTTAGTACAGACTGGGCAATAATTGTGCAATGCAGCTGATTTCACTTGTAGATACATGACGTGAACAAAGGGGTGGCTAGGCCCATGTCAAATGACTCCCACTTGCTCCCACAGGTGCTCAACAGACAAGACGACGACTCAGATAAATGTGACATCACAGGAAGAAAATATGCATTTCGGACAAATACAGTATATGACCACCTACCAAAAATGGCCACAACAAGCACTTGATGTTGTATGGTGTTAATGCAATACTTAATCTTTCTTTAAACTCCTCATAATAATGGTTAGCTGCAGCCTTCAAAATGAACGGGCAATTAACATTTCCTTCTAAAAGCTACTGTTCTCACTGACCAAGCACTGGCTTCCATATTGATTGCCTAATGTATGGACCGCTTCAGGACTTCAACACATGAGGTGTACAATTGTAATAATGCTTACCATGCCCATGTCCGGTCTGCCAGGATATAGTAGATGGCAAATGAAGGGTTGAGGCCTCGGATGATGCCAGCACCTCGCATCGCTTGATTCCAGAAGATGATTAGGATGAGGCCATTGTAGGTTTGGCACAATCAGGCAGGTGATGTCCAGAGACCAATCAATCAGATGCATCATCTGCAAAGTGTAATGAATGAGCACAGGTCAAATGAGAGTAATACTTCAACTCTCGTTGAGGGTGATCATTGCCTCTTTGTGGTACTTGTATGCTTTTATTGCCCTGCAGTGATTTTTGCACAGTTAAATTTAGTGGTTATCAAAAATATTAAGCTACTAATACTAGGTTGCATGTATCCATCCTTCATAAAGGCTGCAAAAATGAATTCAATCATTCAAGGTCGATGCCAATTTTTTCATTCAGTCATTTTGCAATATAAAATTCAATGCTTTGACATTCAGAGCTTGGACATGATTGTGATTCCAATCGGCCTATTAGCAGCTAGTGCTTTTGGTAACCATTACAAGTAACTTCGCAAGAGTAACTGACTAATAATAAGCAGCTGAGTGCAATAGAGCTGCAACAGCAATATATTGGACAAATATTTCTGTGAAAAATTGAAACTCAGTTTTGAAAGTGTCTTTGAATGTGTGTCAGCCAAACATATTCATTTAAAAAAATAGTACTAAAAAGTTAAAATAGTACTAATAGTACCATTTAAATAGTAAATAGTTACTTTTATTGCCTTCAACACTGCACATTAAGTTGCCACTATTCACATCTGTGAATAATAATACAAATTTCTGCTGTAGTGTGGCTTGAAAATACATTAACTGCGGGAGCATGTAATGCTAAATTACATGCTTCTACAAATTACATACTACATTACATGGCAGATTATTACAGAAATGTGATTGCTTGAGAAAGAAATCTTGCAAACTGACATATTCTGAATCCAAAATGGCACTACATGTGATTGTTGCTCGTGACTTAGCATCACATGCAATCTTGAAATCTCCCCAATCAGCCTTAGAATGCAGTAGTAATGACATCACATACTTGTAACCATGCAAATGCTCTTAACTGATCATGGCAGCTAACAACACTGTACTGACATTGCCGACTATTAATCAGGTGAACTTGGAACAGTAAATGTGTGACCTTACTTCAAAAAATTCAAGGATATTCCATGGAGATAACTGAATGTAAAAGATTCAAGAAAATTTCCACTGTACTTATTGCAGCCTAGTAATTAATCCAATGACATGCAAAAGCAAAATTTCAATTTTGAGGCACTAATCAAGCTTATGCAACATTTCAAAGTCTTCATAATGACAGTCATTTTCTGGCTCCAGTCCAAAATAACATAACGCAAAGATAATGTCAGGCACTCGGAATACGACCAAGACTCGTGCAATGCAAAAGGAGGTTACAGCTGTAATGCTTACCATGTAATTGCTCTCCAGACTAGGTGAAGGGCAGTCAAGGTTGGAGCATCTGATATATGAAATACGCAGTTCAGCAGTCAGCTAGGCAGAAGACCACTGCGAGGACAGCTCCTGTAGAAGAGTTAAAAGTTTGGGAATAAGGTCACTGGCCAGGACACCCAATGGCAGTCAACACTTCAAGCAAGTGGGTGTGTGTCCCATCCATTTCACAGTGAAATTGGGCAGTGAAATTAATCTGCAAATCTTGCAACATTCCTATGAATTTAAGTGAATGGAAAACACCTCAATTTGCCGGCAATGTGGGCCAATAATAACGGGCAGTCAAATAATAATGCTGAATTGAGGGGTGTGGTGGAAAAACGTGACAACACACATTTGCATCATTTTTGACCTGAACACCTATTAGCAACCATGTAAAAGACATGACAAACAGTTTGGTATGCTCCAAGTTCACATATCATGCATGATACGGCAAGCTTGGTCAGAAAGAAGTGACGCTTCTTGAGCTAACTCCAAATAATTAGGCATGTATAGATCCATTGTACTCACCTATATGAATTGTTTTGTGCAGCGCCTCAAAGTAGTGGTAGGCATCGTCGGAGTAATGATAGCGAACCTGTCAAGCATAAATCAGTCAGTACAAGGAAAAGCAGAAGCGAGGTGACAAAATTCTAATAATTGCGTATTAATCGTAAATCATGCCAACATACGAATTGAAACTTATTTCTTCCAGAGTAGGTGTGATGAGTGATGACTTTCCAAGAAAATCGAAACACTTGACACCTTGTATCATGTATTTTGGTCACATTATTTTATATCAATAATATTTAAATAATTTAGTCTGTCATTAATCATTATTATAGTTAAGTTTGAGAAAGCATTTAAACCAAAATAGCGCAATCAGCATCATTTTATGGCCTACACAGTTCTCATGTAAACGCAATGTTTTGGAATTTCCAAAATGATGGGACATTTTCCAAAATTTACGTAGCCCGGATTTTTTAAAGAACTTTTCGCCGAATGTATATGCCGCAACTCACCGTTAATTGCAGTTACATCCAAGGTCATTGAGCTCATCCTTGTCCAGGGTGCCTTATTTGCGACTAACTTGACTGCTGCAGTGTCCTACGTCCTTGGTGTCAACGATGGTGCTTAG
>JYFJ02008756.1:0-11492 GCA_000934665.2 Catajapyx aquilonaris | reverse complement strand
TATCTAACAACATGCCAAATATCAAATTGGTGGTTGATCATGGGATTTATTTATTTATTTTTTTAGATGGCGTGTAATTTGTACATGCCGATCTGTGATTATTGTGTCTATTTTTATTCCGGCATGAATAAGTCTCTGAAGTACTACATCAAATGCAGCATTTTCCAGGTGGTTCGAATAAGTTGTGCTATGCTGTAAAGTGAGTCATTAGGAAAGCAATATGATGGACTTCAGAACATAGCGATCAAATGTAGTGTACACACCTGCACAACCTCAAAGTCAATGATTTGCTGAGTTTTCAAGTTTGACACTGAATAAGTGCAGTACTTTGCATTGTGGCATGGTGAATCTTTTAATTCCTCAAACAAGTGGTCCCTCTCTTTTTCCCATTTGTTGCACAAAGTTGGAAATATGTAGTCTTGCTGAACCTTGCACTTCTAACACAGGAGGTTATGGGGTACATATTTTCCTGTTCTTTCTAAAACAAAAAAATCGGGTTGTGTTCTACCCCAACTTTTCAAACTTGTGATTGATTTATACAGAAACCTTATAGAAATAGCTTTGACTGATGTGTGGCACATCCATCGTTTCCAACAGCTCATGCACTCTTCGATACGTCAGACCATTCAGTACGATCTCTTGGTACCATGCATGCAGGGAGGAGGATCTTTCCCAAAGTTGGCGAATTTAGGGCGTCACTCTTTACTGTCATTACTCCACGTCACGTCATGCCTGTTTATGCAATTCATCGTCACTTGCAGCATGCTACCGTGTGTGTGTTTTTCTTTCTCTTCCACAGGTGCACCACACTGAAGGCACTTAGTAAATATTGCTCCAGCTGGCTGTCTTGTACCAGATAGAAGGGACCCTTTCTGCTGCTGGCCTGCACGAGGGACGCTTCTATCGTTGAATCAATCATAATGCCGCTTGCCTCATTAGGTGTTGATTCAAGTGGTGATTAGTAACCAGGTTCACAATCATTTTTCCTCAAGACTTGATTCTGTACAATGTTTAATAAATAGCTCATTGAAGTATTTGGACGCAGCGTATAATCACACATCCAGATATTACTACTTTCAAGGATATTGCAGGTTATATGTAGAGTACGGATTTTTAGGCAAATGCCTATTTAGTTCCTTTACAGTTGGGATTGTTTTTTTGAAGAGATCTATCCGTTTCGTAAGTGCAGGATGTGGAAAATGTAGGTTTTATAGTTCCTGAAATTGCCTATTTAGTGGTTTTTGGGAACTATTTTGCCTATTGTGGCTTTTTGCGACTTTTATTTCCCGTTTTGCCTGTGCCGGGTGGTGCCTCTCTCCAAGGCGAATTGGCAACTCTTTGAGGATCGTTTACTCGGTTGGGCCACCGCAAATGAGTCATTTTATGTTGTATTCAAAACCCTCGCTCCCGAGATAATTGAATTCAAATGATTGTACGAAATGTACTAGCAAGAGTATGTGCCTGCACATAATCATAGTAAGGTCTTGGGATGAGGTATCTATCAGTGTTTTTATTGTTTGGAGTTGGCTTGTTTTCTGGGAAGGAACTACTTGACCTGTACAGTCGAAGGTGATAGCATGCTGATCTGCTGCTGCCGCCTGCTTGTGTCCTCCGACCAGGCTCGAAGTCGTGTCCAGGGTGACTCCCCTAGGTGGCCAGTTATCCAGTGACTTGTATGATTTCGTTAAATAAATAAAAAAAGTGATGAGGTGGAACTCGGAGCTGTAGACGTTTATGCCGTCGGCTCATGTAAACAATACATATTATCTATACGCAAATTCGTATGTCTGTATACTATACATTACATATAATTTGTAAGATGTTGGGGGTATTCACATTCGTGACTATAATGCTGCCAATAATTTGCAATATGATATCGCCAAATTGTACTTGTCATATTATTATGATTGTAATTTTCACGTCAAGTAGAAGACGAGCTGAAGCCTAAGAAATTATGTCAGGACAAAGGGAAATTAATTTGCTTAATTTGTAGAAATTTAGATAAATTCCGCATGTTAATAAGGAACAGTTGAAATGCTTACTCATGACTGTTACCTTATTGATTTGCAGTGTAAGTTTTTCTGCGAGATGCTTCGATCCTGGTTGTCTTCGCCAGTTTTCACTGATGGTAAATCTGTGACGTGCGATGGAAAGTGTGTTTGTCCAGTTAGAGGCGGCGGGGATGACGAGCTCCTGCAACTGTGGGAAAGTGGGCCGAGTTGTGTCGTCATCTTGGGCGCTTTCGGGCCTTGATTGGGTTTGTTCCTGCCCGTCTGATCGCACCCATTGTTGGCCTGCACTTATTGTCGTCGTCGGAACCAACCATGCCAACCTGTTTACTCAAGAGAGATCAAATGGGTTGGTCCATTTTGTGGGTGGTTCAGTGATCGAGTTGCAAAAATGCCACTCCTTACAATACCACTCACGTCACAATGGGCAACAATTACATGTCAACAATGCAATTGCAGCCTTATGTGATGTCGCCGCTTTTTTTGTCCGGATGTATTGTTAGTGGAGGTTTTCAATTAGCTGTTCATATTTCATCAGGTTGGTCTTGACAGTCTCATGATGCTTCTCTGGAATCAATTTGTTACCGCATAAAGGATGACCAATGGGGCTCGTAGCCCCGGCTTACTTGGCCTCCTTTCCGCAGTTTCACACCTCAGCTCGCTTCCGGCCGTGGCTCTGTCCAGACTGGTCACAGCAGTAGTGCGTACGAGTATCCAGATACGAGCAACCGCCTACGAGAAACAACATGCGAGCATCGCTGTATCCGAGGTGTGGCCTTTCTTGTTATTAGGTGGTACATATTTAACCCTTTGGACTTGGATCAGTCGCTCGTTTGGATCATACAATATTATTGTTGTTTTTTTTTTTGTCGCTCCCGGGGAGGACACTTTTTGCTTGGATGCATTTTCTTCGAGGTATAGTCGATGGTGGACAACGCTTGGAGCTGCTTCACTGGATTTTTCTCTCCGGCAAGTTACTCGATTTTGGGATGTAGCCTTTTGTAATTCCCAACCTTTTCGTAATCATTCTGAACAGTGTCACGAGCAGCTATTAAAAGAATGATATTGGTTGGTTCACATTTGCAAGTTTGAACATGTCTTGTGATTACTTGGATTTTCAGGTTGCATTCCGAGGGCTTCGGGTATTCGTTTGATTTTCTGGTATAACACCATCCCTTTTGTGATATTTTGGAAGTTTATTTTTCTTGTCGAAATGAAGGGAGAACTAAGTACACGAGAGGTTTTCCCTTTCTGCATTTTGCATAATGCCAGGATTATTGTTACTTTCGGACATTTGGGTACATTTTTCTAGGGCGCATGGCCCTTTGCAAATTTTGGCAAACCCAGGCTCGTAGCCAGGATTTTGTGTAGGGTAGAAAAAATTTGACTCTAATAATTCGCATTAATTTTATTAGCAGACATGACATTTACAAGATCCTTTACAGCAACACCCTTCTTTTCTCCTTCCGTGCCATGGCATTTAACACATCCTCTGCTTTGAAAGGTGCAGGATAATGTATTGACATCAGTGCTAAGTCAGTTAATCGGTCATTACCCATTCTATTTCTGAAATATGTTTTGATTCTTTTGAGAGCTGAGAACTATCTTTCGGCTTCACATGTAGACACTGGTAATGATGCTAAGACGCACAGTAAGTACCGAATGTTTGGGTAGAAATTCTTGTCACAAGCATCTAATACAGACATAAATCGTGATGGTAAGGCAGATCTCTCCGTGGAATTCCACTTATTACACCACAACATATACTCTGCTGCAAATTCTGTTTCAGAGACCTTATGCTCATAATATCTACGTATAATTATGTATTGAACTTAATGTTGTGTACTTTTTGTATGGCTCATGTGTGCAATACTGATCTTTTGGGCCCAACTTCCCTGCCTCTGTTCAGTGGTATATTTTGGCCCTAATCATTGATCATGTCGTGGGGTGGACATAATATGTAGCCTCTGGTGATGACTCGGTTTTTCATATTGGCTGTCGCATTATCCGGTTGCGTTTGGGAAAGTTTGAGAGTGGCAAGTCGGCCTGTGAATAATGTTGGTTGGTGCTACATTTCGCCCTTCTCATCGTTATGGAAACTATTGCTTCCTGCTGGTCAGGACCTATCCGCTCCATGATACGCTCGTCTTTCTGGAACAAGGGGATATCGATATTTATTCTTACATTTATACTTTTTGTAAGTGAGATACAATTTTTTTTTCAGATGACAAATTTCATCATTTTGCTACAATATAGCACACTTCATATAAATATTTTCTTGAAGAAGCCATTTTAAAAATTTAATCGTTATTTTTCGTATAACGAAGTAGCATGAGTTCTATTATAAAATTATATCAAAATTCGGTACGCACAATGCCGTAATTTACTGGTACAGTACAGTCATCTTCAAAAAAATTGCCAAAAGTGCTTGTTTTGCTGGAAATTCACTTAGTACGCAATTTATTATGGAGTTATTATTAAGGTTATACAAATGAAACCAATTATGTACAACGTTGTTAAAGGGCATGTTGTAAGGACAAATAATATCATTAATATCTGCATTCAAAGAAGAGGTACACCTGGTCAAAGTATGGTCATATGAGAAAACATGCCTGAAAGATACAATTTTTTATTCAAAAATTCCACTTGCAATCGTCATTTCGTTTCTCAATCTCACGAGGATCAAGAATGTAGCTGAGCTCAGTCTCGACCTGTATCACCCTCATAATTTACAATCCCCCCCCTTTCATGAACACAAACTAATGATTTCCTCTCAAATTCCTTCAGCCATTAAAGAAACCTGTAGACATTGGCAAACTGCATTGGCTGTCGAGTACAGCAGCACTCGCCTGATTGTGCCAAAAAAAAATCTCTCACGAGGGTCTTGTAAAAAGGAATTTGAATCCAATGTTTTGTCATTTGCGTGCCTGCAAAGATTAGCCATGAGTTTTAGAAAATGAACTCTCTTATTCTTGGTTTATCCTCCCCGTCAGAAGATATTTAAATCCACACTTGTCTTGGATTTCAACACGAGGACGACAGTGCAACAATCCTCCGGCATGTATGCTGTCGTTGCATGAGATGTTGGTGCATCAGCGAAACACTGCGCATTCTCACTAGATGATCATCCACTATTTTCTTAAACTAACTCCAGATGTGCTCTTCCGGAGGCGCATCTTTTGCGTGCATGAAAAGAATAGTCAATGGAGCGTATAGAAAATGAGGAACTCCTCTTATACACTACTGACCTGTCAGCACTCAGTAAAAACACAAAATGACGTTGACTTTTTAAATTGAATCATTGTGTGGGAATGTTTACAAAGGCAATCAAAGGAAAATCATTCAATGGTCATTTTCTGGTGTTGTAAGGCTTACAATAGCTTATCATCTATATGGCGGGCACACCATTTGATGACAGCTGCACAGATATTATGTTGGATTCTTCACATCAGGTTTTCCATTGCTTCTGGTGTGATTTTTTTTTCTTTCTCAGGCATCTTTTAGTTTAGAGCCTCCAACAGCTTCTCATCATTGGATGGAAGTCTTCGTTTCTCTTGGAATTGAACACCATGAAGTTGGCATCACGTTGTGAGGTTTTTCTGCGGTCAACACCCCTGGGTTTTGTGACATTTTGCCCAGTTTCTGCTTTCCTAACCGGGGTTCGACGTACGGCTCCAACATAAATCTTCAGTTTCTTCTGTGACAGCTTCATTTGTCGTAGCGCACGAACTTGTCACTTATTGCCCCACAGTCAATTTTTGTCACTTTGTAATTTTACGCAAAAAAAAAAAAAAAACTTAAACATTTACTATGACAATCCATCTGCTTAAATCTTTGGTTGAGAGATTCGATAGCTACGTCTAAAACAACATAAAAGAAATCAAGCTTGAAGAATGTCTTTCCTGAAGGAGCAAATTCATCTTCAAGCACGTTCATAAGCAAATTGTTTTTTGATCATCTTTGGCCGAATGTTCATTTCTGTCAGTCTGGGTTCGATCCGAGCTTGTCCGCTAATCCTTTGGCATCAGTAATGATGCTGTTCAAACCGTCCTCTGACCTGAACAGTTCGAGAAATCGCTTAACACTGTGTAGAAGGTCCATGGCACTCTTCAAGTTAAGCGATATTTCATTCAATTTTAAGGGACTTCTGATTGGCTCTTCATCTTCACCAGGGCTGTGAGGCCCGACTCAAGAGTAGGAATCCGCAATAAAACTTTTTTTTTTCTTCGAAATTTTGCGCAAGTGACGTCTTCAGTTCGATGACATGCACATTGCACCATGCTGAAATCTGTCAACGAAATCATTCCGAATATAATTCGGAAAGGAATTGTAACGAAGAGAATATCATTCTAGAGTGTCTTTATGAACAATGTTTATTAGCATTGTCCTTCTAGCCATCTAAATGGTGTACAATCAGATGAAAATCTTTCAAAATTCTTGGGAATTTTGGAATCGTTTTTCCCGGTTTTTCTTACCCGAGTTCCTGCCTTCCACAGCGGTTCCACAGGGACCTTGTCTTACTCTCAGCAAGCGATCACTGCTTAGGGGAGTACCTTCACTGTAAAGCCAGCACAAAGCTGATTTTTCACAATGCTCTCCCTACCACCTGTGTCGCGCACTTTTACATAAGCACTGTTCACAGGAAAAGCTTCGGGCAAAGCTAATCCATTTTGCTTGCTTCCGTAATCTTTAACCTGTAAGCCACCTTCTATTCGGATATCTTCCTCTGAGTCTATATCGGATTCATCTCGGGAGTCGTCTTCACTCGATGATGATCCTGCTGAACATTGTGACGAAATCTGTCTGTCTCCCCGTCAAATTCGCACTGGTATTCATCTTCACTTCCATCCTCGATTTCATCTTTATCATCGGTGCTGTCATCATTCAAGTGTCCGGTGACTGTCACAGGTTTTATAGGTGAGGAGTTCCTGGCTTGTTGCCCCATTCAGGAAGGAGATGCTGGAACTGCTGTTCCCAAACCCGCCATTGAATGCACATCACCATCAGACAGTGAATCATCATCAAAGTGGATACGGGAGGTTGTTGAAGCAACAGTCGTGGTGAATCCAGGGAGTGCAGCGAAGAGACGAGTAGCTTCATCCACAGACAGTTCTGTCTGGTCAGCTTTCACGTCCCCATCAAAGGTCACTCCATCCTTCAACATGCCATCCGGTCTAACATGCGAGGCTCATAGGTAGCCAAACTGCCATCCTGCAGTACACGTATAACTGGGTAGCCTCCGTCAACACCTTCGAGGCCACCTCAGAATTGTGAAAAAAAGAATGCCCACAGGTCATGCAGCGGTTTTGCAGATACGTATCTGGCACAGGTGTACGAACTGTAGGGGCTGAAAGGGAAGAAGCTGCTGTCATGCAAGAGTCATGCAAAAGCAGTAGCAAGAGAAAAGCAGCAGTCAACGTGCATGCAATATGGAAGAGCACAATTAAATATTCTGCTATTATTTGATTCTATCTATCCTTGCCCCAAAAACATTGTATGGCGCATTTTATTGTCACCAATGAAAAGCAAGAGCTCTACAAAAGATTGGAACTGAAATAGGCACCCCAAGTGGAATACTCAATACTGGATAACATAATATGCTAGAAAGTAAAAGAAAGTTCCTAGAATAAGTCTGTATCTGTAGAAAGTCTAGAGAAGGTGTCTAGGCATTCAGTATAGTATCTTCATTACGTGAAGTGATAGATACCCACCATGAAGCGTAGCAGGGAAGGCATAGTTTTTTTTCCTATTCCTTATTGGTTTTCATGGACCAACATGGCGGCGCTCATGTGCCGAAAGTGAACAGCAGAGGATTCCATCTTGGCAAACATTTTTTTTTTTAAATACTTACTATGAAACGGTCCTAAACTCCCAATGCAGTAGGTCTGAATTTTTCATTTCCTGCAGTGTAACCAAAATAAAATCTAGTGCTTATTGAATCCTGATAGCATATTTTATTCAGTATAGCAGGAAACAAGGATCTGTTTACAGTTCATGTGATTCATCCCAAGTACCTCACATGGGACGGTTACAAATTCCAGGTGGTCAGAGCAGCAGCCCAGTGAAGAGGGAAGGATTATCGTCATGAGAATCACATACAGCAGTGAGCACAGTATAACTTCCAACAAGTAACTTGAGTCAGGTTTCAGTCAGTTCATCATGTCCCATTCTAAGGAAGATGTGAGAGCGGATAAGTCCTGGATGGCATGTAACGATGTGGATGTGCTGAAGGTTGTTTCCCCCAACTGCCCCCTGAGAAGGCTTGATCATCCGAAGTTTCGTCAGTCCAGCAAGAATTCCAAGAAGTTCCCGGTCCAATCTCCCTTTTCCATCCATTTTCTCTTCTTCCTGGGTGGGCCACCGCCACAGGAGTGTCCAACCCAAGAAAAAAAAGGGGGGAAGAAAAAAGCCAGCAGTTGGCCCATTCTTACACTGCCTAGTTGAACCGAGATTCTGCTTCATAGAGCTCATGTTGTACTCCACTACTGCTCTCCCACTCTCCGTCAGTGCCTGCATTTATAAACATGACCATCATCAAAATTAATATCATATTGCAATCATAACTGTCAGTGTCCACTAACCTGTAACACACTGACAGCATCATCAACATCCATGGCCTCCTCTGCCATGTCCATGCCACTGTTCTGGTTTTCTTCTTGGTGGTCATCTTTTACCTCCTCTTCTGCAGATGACCGCTTCTGTGGCTTCTTCCTGGCTCCACCCCACTTGTTTCTTAAACGCTGCATTTTCTGGGCGAGGCGGCGAATGAATGTCCCCTGAGAAAATATTGTGCATGCAAGTCATTGTTGTATAAATCTGCAAATGCAAATCTAGCCAAGTTCAATCAGCTAAGTAATTAATTACAACAATATCCATGTGGTTTACTATCCCATGCCACTCATAAGACATTTAGCCAATAATGACAGAGCAGTGACAAACAAATCAATTTGTTTTTGGATGTGGTCATCAACGCCATTGTTCTTTTTCAATCGTTTTTCTGCTTCAATCCACTGGTTGTAAGCTCGAATATGCCAAACTGCGGTTTCATGTTGCTTCATGGTCTGGTGTATGTTTTTCCAGTCACAATTTCCGTCATTCATAAGGCTACCACAGTTGTCTCTTCCAAATAATTTGCAAGAGAAGCAGAAAACGGCATCAGCTTTCCTCTAGTACACTTGATGGATCTGATAGATCCTTTTCATGGTTTTCTACTTCTGTAGTACTGGAGGCTTCCGACTCAGACTCGTCACCAGTTTCGGCTGTTTGTATCTGGCAAACTTGAACATCAGTTTCGGAAGGAAGCACCGACGCTTGGGTCTCATCAGATTGTGTGTCGGACACTGTTCCAGGAGTGGTGAAATATCAGCTTCATGTATATAGCAATACTTCCTCTACTTGAGATGAGCTTCCCGAAGTCTCTGGTTCCGCGGGTGTTTCACGTTTGACAAATTTATTGAGAGAACCGGACAATTTCTTAGTTTCTTCTGCCGCGTTAGCTTTTCTTTTTCTGTATTCATATCCTGATGACTTAGCTTTTCTCATTCTTTTTTAAAAAAAAAAAAAAAAAAAGTTTTTACCAATGTCCCAATAACTGACAATATTGAAAAATATGGGCACCTCGCCTGAACTCCATTNCTTTATTTTTAAGTATTTCCAAGGGTCCAAGTGCATTCAAGGGGTGTCCGAGGTGCAGGCGTTTGGCAGGATCCTCCTGAAATTTTAGTAAAGACCAAACACGAGTCTGCTGCATCATGTTTTCATTTAACCTGCATTTGATTGGCACTTGTCAATGAAGGAAGTGAAGAGGATGCGGATGGTGGAAGTCGGGAAAGGGATTAGTCGGCATGGACTCGCTGGTGCCTTTTTTAGGATATAGTTTCTGGTGAATCGTTTGTGGCAAACCTCGCAAATGGCATTGCATTCGTGTGAATTTTCATGTGCTCGTACTAATCCCACAGGCAAATCGTTTCTCCCCTGTGTGGTGGATTTGGTATAATTAGAAACACTTGTGGTTCTCTTGATCATCCCAGTTGATTTTAAAAAATCTCAGAGCACAGGTCAAATGCTCGCAGAGGGATTCCTGGCGGAAGCATATGGCTTGGCCAAGTATAAGTGAGGAGAAGATGAAGGATGAGGAGATTGTGAGGAAGGTTTTTGGTTTTGGTGCTGTTTTGGGTAAGGGTCAGTCGTTCATTTGCATGTGGAAAAAGAATCATGGATGAAGCAGCGGCTATAAGGGTATACAAACGTAGATAGTTGTAAATAGCGTTAAGTTAATTAGTGGGGGTGATTAACACCACTGTCGTAAGGGCTCCAGTACAAGCCCATATCTGGTGCGCGGTTATGTGAATTAATATGGTTCTTTTTGTTAATAAGTTGGGTTAATTTGCATCTCTTTCAATGCTGACTACCCCTAAGGAAAATGTTGTCATGGTTATGAATAGTGGTGTAATAACCTTCTGTACAAATTGTGTATCCAAACAATGTTCCAGTAACCAACATTATGTGCATATTTTGACCTTACCTGGCAAAAGTGACACCAGCAGCCAGATAGCCTGGCTGCCGGAAATACTGCACCCAAAGCCCCTTGCAGAGCTGACTCAAAGTCTGTTGTTATGACCTCCGGATTCCAGTCGGATCCATCACTCCCTCTCACATGGATCTTTTAGATACAGCAGTACCCCCATGTAAGATTCCAGGGTTCTGTTCACCATCAGGACAAACACTGCTGGGAAAACCTGCAAGACATCATCAGAGATTAGATATGCAATGGAAATAATTATCATTAGAATATTTTTGACAATAGTTAATCAGCATTTATTCTGTAATGACACAGGATTTTAATATTTTTTTTGCATGTGCAGCACTCAGAGTTCAACAACAACAACTCACATATCCACAGGTTGCAACCGCTACGGTGAGCAACTGGTGAAACAGCCCTGGAACAGGTTGAAATGTTCCATCAATGTGGAGCTGAACGTTGCCTCTCAGCGCACCATCCACGACCTCCGGTGCCTGAAAAACCACCGAAGTTACAGCTCGGGCAGCTCCAACGCCAGTTCTAATAGATGTTAGGTAGAACGGCCTCCCTCCAGCGGTCAGTTGGGAGTGTGGCAGTTGTAGAAGTGCGGCTCCAAATGCTTCTGCAGTTTGGGGCAGTGATGGCATGGCCCCCTTACGCTGCTTCTGCATGGCGCTTTCCATTCGGGAAAAGCCAACCAGCACTGCAGCCTGTGGGTCCCTGCAAAACCACAAAATGAAATTGCTGGTTGCATTAGGAGAAAAGAGAGTTCCTGTGCAAGGCAGCCACAAAATAATTATTGAGCATAGAAGAATCACACATACCATGCAATATGCTACAACATGGCATCAATAGTAAATAATACCAAGAGTAAATAATACAGAGTGACTGACTCCCTATGCTGTTCCATACTGGCCGTGTGCTCATCTCTTTGGTGGAAGTGTCGCCTCCCCACGAGGGCG
>JYFJ02008755.1:0-11565 GCA_000934665.2 Catajapyx aquilonaris | reverse complement strand
TTTTGCCACCAGCATTGAGTAATCACTTATTGGCTCCTCCTGAAAAATTGCAAATTGTGGATTGAACTGGTTTTGCTGGCAAACTCCTCATATAATGGAACTATTTATTGAGCAGTCCAGCCAGGTATTTGGGGAATGTTCGGGCAGATGGCAGCAAAGTACGTGAATTCAAACCTTCGTAATCACAATCGTAACTCGACACACAGAATATTAATTCTCGAATTACGACCCAGATGTTGGCTACGCCAGGTATAATTTCTGTATGCTTTGAGCATAGCAGCTTATGATTATCCGTCATAAAACTTGCGCCGCAGCACCACGCTAAAATTAGCAGCAAATTGTTAACCGGCCTTCAAACAAGTTTCCTTCACACTGCATTTGCCTCGTATTTGAATTTTACTACCATAGGCTCGTTAGCAAGGTGTTTTTACCCTATTGGGCAAGGCGTCCTCCTTTTATTGTTTGTTTTTCTCGCACTTTGTCCACAAGCACATCGCTATTTCCACTTAATTTTGAGCGGATTAGAGACTTATTAACGGGTACGAAGCGCAAGTGACCCGAATGGCCAAAGCTTCATAAGGAAGAGATGTAATCCCGGGATTACATCGGTGTAGACTGGATATTGAGCAAACTGGGCTGGGTCCGGATGAGGTTTCCAGGAGAGAGTTCCCTATACTGAAGATGGGTTACATCCCAAAAGAAGGTTCTGCTGGCCAAAGGAAATAGGGGAGTGAAGATGATAGAAAAAAAAGAAACTGAAAAGGCGTCGAGGGCCGGTTTTCCACCTGGAGAGCATATATGAAGGGCTCTTACTGGTGTGTAACACGTAGGTGCACGATTCTTTTCCTACCTCACAAAGGAGCTGCTGAGGAATTTTCCACTCTCCAGTCTCGTCCATGCTCCTCTTGCCCTTGGCCTAACGACTACTTTACCCTCCTTTGATTTGCTCGTAGCTCGTGACCACCTTTCGGCTACCTTATACTTGACAATGGTTCGTGACCTGAGATGCTGTGGATAGCGAGATATTCACCGTCGTAAAAAAAAAATTAGGAAGGCGGTTGAGCTGGAGATGCGGTGTTAACACTTGTTTTTTTATTTCTTGGCCAGTACGTGCCGCTTTGTTACCAGGTTTTATACTGAACCAGAATTTAAGAGTATATAATGAGATTGCCACTGATTGGGCTAAATATTGGGCTACTATGCAGGTCGACCCATTTTGAAGACATTGCAATCTGCAAATACCTACTGTTTCCTCCTGTGAACAGTGTGAATGACCTTTCGATGGAATTAGTGCAAGTATGAGGCTAAATTAGTGATATATGAAATTAAACGTAATTCACATCGACTGAAAGAGAAATCCGGCTTACAACACTTTAGCGCTAACGCTTACGTTTTCAGCCACTTTTAGCGGTTTCTCAGACGAAGAGCCGTTACGGTCATTATTACCAAGTGACCCTGGATTACAATCGGGCTGACCTTGAGTTTTTTTTTTTTGTGGGTGTAGAATACTAAACCGACCTAATTAAGATCCCTGCATGTACTGGCCAACACAGAACAGTGCGAAGCCCGTATTCTGCTGATGCGAACGATCCAGGGTGAAAATTTTGCATGCATGCCATCAACTCCCAACCACTAATTCTGCAACTTGTTTGAAAAATAGAGGGACTCCCCTCGTCACTAATTAAACTTCGCAGTACCGCCCGTGTTTAGAACTAAGCCGCACCTCCCTCCCTACCCAGCTACAACCGACCCTGGAAAAAAAAACCCAGGAACACAAGTGTTAGGTCGGATTCAATTCGGCTGGCGTGAGTAATCACCAGATCAAGCCCGCAACTACTTTTTCTATTGAGATTTTTTTTTGTGAGCCTGTTTCAACGTAGCAGCTGGAAGGTTTCTCGCAGTTTTTATGGGTGGTTTGGGAGGGGGGGAAAAGTGGAGAAGCTTGGGATTTTTTGGGTTTTGCAGAACACGAAAACTGACATTCATGTATTCCGAGGCGAATGGCTTCCAATTTCTTGGTTGGGACGCCACGTACAGAAACGGGCAAGATTTAAGCTTCAACTTTGCGTTCCACTTTGGTGAACATTCCAAAATTGCTAATTAGGTTGGTCGGAGTAACTCCATTTTCTTGGCCGGATAACTTGGTTGTCTGAAAATTTGGAGGATGTAGAGGATGTTTTGTGGGTTTACAGATTACCATGGATACATCGATATGGCCTGGAAAGGCCGGATGCTAAAACTGTTCATTGTGAATATGGTTATTTCGAAGAAATTTACTGCTCCAATTGCTGCGAACTTTATTTATCAATTCTGTTCACTGCCAGAATTTGCTGAGCTATGCGGTACTACATTATGCGTCAAGTTTTTGTGTGTGTGGAGAGTCTATTCACACTGTATAAGCCTCATCAAACATTCCTATGCACTGTACAGTGCATCCTTGAATATATAGGAATGGACAATGCGGTTGTAGAGTGGTTGCCAAAACGCAAGCTATATGCACTTACCAGCTTTTGCGATATTCGATTCGCAGGACGAGTGCAGTCTGCATACAGTGAAGAAATTTCCAGTTCCCGTCACTTTGAGAGCCAGGTCTGGATTTTTCAACGCAAAAACAAATCGCGAATTAAAAATATACCAGCGGCTTTTCCCCTAACTTTTGCTAGGTCCCCACAGTAAGCAGCTTATTTGTGTATTACGACAGTGTCTGGCCAAGTATATTCCCACGGGTGGGAAAGAGCCGCTCTTGAGATTAGTTTCATGACAAAGCAGGTAATCCTGGCCCACAAGCAGACATGTCACTAATAGGCACCCAGCAATGCAATTAGGGCATTGGTGCGCTGGGTGCGCGGATGCGAGACAGGATGGGAGTGTTTTCAGATGCCGCAACCTTACAAGCCGAGTTTGTAAACGCCGAATCCGACCGTGGTCGACCCTTAATTGTGCCGAAAGCGGAAACGCAGAGTAATTCGAGTTTATAGGAGTCGATTTATCCAGGACTCGAATTGGAAATGCAGACGTTACCGTTTTCGAAGCCTGGGTCCCAGGGTTTCAGTGTGGAAGCGAACAAGTATTAATTAGGTTGGCTGAGGGGAGATTATCGAACACAACGCCAGTGCTGGCGGATTTATCATCGTGTATTGGTCCTCTCTCTGCAATCGGTTGTATGGTTCTGGCTGGATTACTCTTTTTTTTCCCGGATAAAAATGTTTTGGGGGGTGGGGGTAGTGGGGGTAAAAGGACGATGGGAGGGCGGGGACTTCCTTCGTTTACAATGGATGGTGCTTGGCAAAAACTAGGACCAGACCTTGGTGTGGCCTCGACTCTTGCCGTGTACTGTAATTTGGAAGACGGAGGCTTCCTTCTGTTTGGCTGCATCAGCAATGAACTGCAGACATTGTACAATATGCACAAGAGTGAGCCTGACTCATATGCAGTGTGAGGACATAATAATTTATTAAAGGGGGACTGTGACAAAAAATTGACCGTATATAAAAACTAACTGGGTAATAATTAGAGAGGCCGACGTCCATGGTCCGGCCGGTAATAGTGCCTAATAGTAGAAATAGTGCCTTTACGACTGAAACTCTTCCGCATGGGTCGGGGCATGGCGGGGTAGGGGGTGTGAGGACAGGGGTAGGGGGTGGAAAAGCCGTCCTGTAATCGATATTCAGAGCAGTGGCTGACCTGAAATATGCCAATACTTCTCGGAAATTGCCAGTGTAATTCAGTCGAATGCTAAGAATTCTTCATGCTGCAGATTTAATATTAGCCATTTCAGGGCAGCATGCTTGTTTAAAATACATTTGCAATGTGAGCTGTGTTGCGATGCGTGAAATAAGTAAACACAATAATTGTAATTAGCATGCAGCGGTATATTATGGAACTTGCGTTGCTTTTCAGGCTATAATTAGCCTGTGTGCATAATAATTATTGAATTATGCCAGATATCTGAGTTATTCCAAACTGTACCGGATGACTATAAAATCTGCCACAGTTATATATGAACCATAATGCAAGCCTTGCTCGTCCTGTTACAGATGTTGCGTAAACTTGTGGACTCTCCATGTATAACGAGAATGTAATCGGGCTTGACAAATCCAAGTGACTTACCGTAATTACATTAAGCATTGCAATGCACAAGCAGATATGCAGCCGTAAACTTGATCAAGGAAAGCAGTAATGAGGCAGCTAAGTGGTACGAGATGAGAGACGTTGGCAACAAGAAAGCGACAGTAGCAGATTAGGGCTCAATCTTGTTCTGTTTAATCGTAAGGAACATGGCCGGGGAACAAAAAGACCGGTTTGCTGCCTAATTCCGTGTGAAGAGCCGGCAGTAAATCCTTAGCAATGGCCTTTAAGTATTCTTGAGAAGATGTGCAACTGCCAAACTATTTTTGTAATTGCCCGCCATTCATAAGGAAACTTTTAGGGAAGGGGCTGGGGAAGTGCCAGTGCATATTTCCTGGGTAGGGCATCATTCAGGGGAACACTGGTTCCGAGAAAGGTTATTTATACTCTAACTCAGAAGTAACTCCGAGTCTAGACGGTATAATCCACGTGTTCGTCGCAATCTTGTAACGCAATTTTTTGTTATGTGTTACTGCCACAGCCAAACAGGATATTGAGAGAAAATAATGGTATCGCGAATAATACATTATAAGTAAAATCTTTTAAACTAATGTAAGGTAATTGGGCAGCAAATGTGCATAAATATATAGCCTGTGTGTGAGCAGTTATAGCATCGCATGTATTTTAAGATGGCGTTGACATCACGGCTGAATTTAAGCAATAGCGCTTATAGTAGCAGTTTTGAGCTCCGGTCTTGCCTCTCCCATTATTTCAACTTTTTGCTAACGGGACTTGCAAGCAGTGCAAAGAATGCCAAAATGGGCAGGGACACGGCAGTGTGCTTATGAGATAAAGTCATTAATTATTTGGTACCAACTCCCCCCCCTGCCTTCNCCCCCCCCTCTTTAGCCAATGACCAAGTGGTAGGTTTGGTTAACCGCTGTCACATAGATCGTCATGTGGTCTATGGCACATGCAAAATGCGGGGCCCATCCGCGCAACCAATCAGAGGGCCTGTAAATAACGGCGCCATCGCTTCAAATTAAGGTTCAGTTTGCCAAGCGACATTTATTACGCAGGGGGATAATGCAAAACCCGACGAGTTACTGTACCCATTTCTGTAAGGCGCAAAAATTTGCGGGGGATCCCCTTTCACACATGGCGCAGGGTAAATAGACTGTTTTGTTTTAGGAGGCTTCAAGTGCAATGGGAAATTGTTTTTTAGGGCCGGATTATTAGGGTGGGTGCCAATGACTCTGTTTTGCATATATAACAATGTGGCGGCTTTTATCAGCACGTATAATAAGGAGGGGAATCTAGTGTGAAAATTGAATGGGTGCCTGTGTGCATTTTAAGGTGCTCGGTTATGAAGAAACTGTGCCTCATGTGTGCAGTATCACAGACTGCAACTTTTCTTGCAGTGTTAAAACCCAGAAAAATATGGGTATTAAGGTTCGGCAGCGCAGATATGATGGTTATTCTGCCAGAGTTATTGATAGATCGATGTTTGGCGGACGACAGCATCTCTGCGTGCAATTTCAAGTGGGTAGAGCTTACACACGCTACAGTATAACCGTCTGGGGGGGGGGGGGATAGGGCTGTGTATATACCCAAGGCAAAAGTTGAAGATTTTTGAAGGAGGGATTGGCTACGAAAAATGACTGATGAGAAAGAGGGTGCATTTTCTCTCGGTCGGCGAGGCCTTCCTCAGAATTGGCCTTTCGATTATTTTTTTATTTATTTAAAAAAGGGGGACACGGGTTTCAATCGATTATCTGCCACTTCCCAAGAATCTGCCGGATTAATATGTGCAGGCTGACATTTTTATACGGCACAACGGACATTGTCTGGAATGTCTGAAATGAATCACAGTCGAGGGGGAGACACAATCGGAAGCTACCCCCTGAGTCCATCCAAGCCAAAGGCCCCTCCTACCCTTCAGAAGAGCAAGGGCGCAGAAAAGTCAACACACCGACCTCTTATTCTGTAAGCACTCCCCCGCCATCCCTATGTATGCAAGGAGACCTCATCAGGCTAAACCCAAATCACTGCGACTCACAAATTTTACCTTGGAACCCGCCGAATTGGACCGTATAGGGTGGGTGGAGGGTGGGACCTGAATATTTAAACACGCAATTTTCCCTGCTTTGTATGACATGAGTTTTTAAAAAAGGTCCCGACAGAATGCGTCGATGTAATATTTAGGAGACTTCAAAAGTAAGGTCAGGAAATTAGCGACACGTGAAAGTTTTTCAGGGGGGCGATGCATTCCTCTTGTAAAGAGTAGATTGCGAATGAGGAAGCGGCATGCTTGGGTGTATAAGGGCCAGGGGTGGCCAGACGGCGTACGGATCCGCATACGGAATTATGCAGTGTGGCCCAGGATCGATAGGAACAACTGCTGCGAGCAACTGTTGGATTTTTTTTTGTGTGTGGATGAGAGCGGGTGACATCAACGTGACAGCAGCTTGCTATAGAATACTCTGGATTCCTATATATTAAATGGCTAATGCCGTGTGGTGTTTTATAATTTACAAGGAAAACTAGGGCCTAATGTTGCTTTGATCTTGGAACCGCCATGTAATGACCTGGGCATATGTATCACAATGTAGGTTGGCAAGCGGGGCGTGGGTGTCAAGTTTGCACTTTTGACATTCAAAGCCATTATTATATTTGAATGACCGCTGGCCCATGGCTGACATGCACGGAATCATCGCCCCATAAACAAGCACAAATTCTGGAATTAATCTATTTTCAAATCTGACACATCGTGCGATACTTTTTGTCAGATTGATTGCTGGCACTGATATTTCGGACTTTTGTGCTCATATTTGCTTGTTATATACCACATGCCAACCTGAATTCTATAGGAAAAAAAAGTTTCGTCCTGAATAGGATGCAAGACAGCACCCTCTTCCTTTTCCTCTCCGGAACCGCACCCCACCTGACGTCTGTCCAGATGCATTTGTGTGCAGCAGGGCATCGCATCGGCTCGTGGCCCAGCTCGACGTATCCGGCAGCGCATTGTAGCAGCCCCCTTGCTTTTGCTTGCTGGGTTGGGGTGGTGTGCTTGGGTTGGCTTTGGACTGTTGGCAGCGAGAGCACTCCTATTGATTTGGCCTCCGTCCCCTCGACTCGCTTTTACTAGCGGCCTTTTGGGGATGGAACGGCTGGGTTCACTCCTCCGCTTACTGCAGGAAACAGCATCAGCATCACTTTACTACCACCCATCTTCTCTCACACGCATTATTCCCACAACCGGAGCTTCTTTTTTTTTGTGAAGGAAAATGTCGCTGGTCATTAGTGGTCAGCTTTTTGGGAATGTGGGCAGGTGTGGCTACAAAAAGATTGTTTTTTAAGGTAGGGTGTGGGTAAGCGGGAGTTTGGAAATTTCATTAGCAGGGGTTTTAAAGGGGGGTTGATTACTTTTGGAGGATGCTGGGAACAGATACTGTGGTACAGCATATGCTTTTGACGCGTAGGATGAAAGGATGTATTATAGTTCACGTTGACAACGCTTTTTGAGCGGGCTAATTCAATAACTTCTTGGTGGCAGTTGTTGGGACACTGTAATGCGGGGGTTCATTAATTGTCACCGCCGGTTGCAGGACGTTGGTCGATGGCCATTAGCTCCTCAACTTTGAGGATTATTATGCATGCGCATCTTTAATTCGTGATTTTATGGCTGGATGGTGAAAGAGAAGTAGGAAAGGGGATATGCACATGTGGCTTGCGTTGACCGTTACTTTGTACCATAGAGTTATGGATGTTTGAAATTATCTGCAAACAGCACCGAGGAAGATGTTTTAACAATATGACTAGGCTACTGGCTACTGCATGTGAACTGTATTCGGGGAAGCAAAACGCATAGCTGGATGATTAATTTACAGGGCTCGGTTGCAGTTGCCTAAAAATATACAGCGTGAATACATGATTACAGCGACTAATTAATTTCATAATAGAACGTACACCCTTAAAATTAGTCGTATTATAGGTTAACATTTTTTTTTGGCTCGAGAACATATAGTAATTATTTAGCAGGCGCAGTAAATGGCTTCTGACGTATTCAACAGGACAGAGTTACAGCGTACTTTTAATTGGACAGACTCAGAACTGCAATGAATACTTAATGGCTAGGGACCTGTGTCAAAGTTTTAATGGCCTAGCTTTCATTGTGTACAGTTCATGTTATAAATTTTACAGGTACAACCGAGCCAAGCGACTAGTATTTGATAGGATGGTTCGATTGGGTTATTAATTACTGTTCTGCATCAATGTACAGTACATGTACAGTATATACAGTAGTTAGTCGACAGGTTGACATAGTAACAGTAATATGAAGTAGGGGACATATTATGAATACTGTAAGGCTGGAAAAAAACATGGTAGACATATACTTATAGGTTGAAATGATGCTGCGGGGGAAGTTTTCCATGCGCATATCAGTGTAAGCTTATTGACAATGATTTTGTAAGATCTAATTCGTTTTTTAGGTTTGGTTTAGCGAAGAGGCCAACAAAGACCATCAAGCAAGAGGTTCATTGTTATGTGAGACGCAATACAGCTATGCGTATGTGCAGCATTTCTCGTCGATAATGATGGATATTGGCTCTGTAGATTGCTTTACAGGCCGTTGCACACGAGAAAGTTTTATTGCATTAAACTCACATGTTGATGACATCACATGCAATCAGTACAGGGACATCGCATAGGTAGGTTGTGAAATTACGTCACTCAAAATGTCCTGTAGCGAAAAGCTAGAACTGTCAAACTGCCACCGTGGACAGATGACGAGAGCAAGAAATAATTTCTGTGGGCCACAATGCCCCCGTCGAAACTATGCTGAAGTGTGAAAAATGCCTGTCCTTGGCCCGCGACGGTATCTTTGGAGTCGGTGTGAAATGTCACCCAGTCCCTCTTATACGGAGCCAGGCCTGTCGAATGAATTACTCATTACCGTACGCTCTCAAATGTCATCCAAAGGCCGACCCAGGCGCAATTACAGTTCTCAGTGGAAGTAATTAGACCATCCCACTTCCCCAAAGGACCCAAGGAAAAAAAAAAGAAAGAAGAAGAGAACTCTTTGAATTGCTTCCTAACCCCAATTTGTGCGAATAATTATCCCTGGATGCTTTGTTCTCCCGGTCACTATTTTTCATTCATTAGCAGGCGACTAATTTGGTGCGGTATAGTGGCACCAGGGGGCAAAAATCCGGTCGTGGTAACGTGACCGATTTTCATTAACTAGGGACAGAGATAAGAATTGAGATGACATCGCCTTTTGTTTTTCTAAAGCGGCTGGAGTCACGAGTAGGAGGGCCTCTGCAGAGGTTTTCCCTTTCCGCGAATAGGAGAAATTTTCGACCAGCAACGGTTTTCAATCGCGACGATGAAAATTGCAACAGGAGCAGCAAATTTGGGAGCGGGTTACGTCCCATTTTGGAGCTTTAAATTGCCCAACAGTCCAACGGGAGGGGGGTAAAAATAGAAGGAAATGGCGTGATTGGAATTGCTTATCGAGTACTTCTTTTATGCCGCTTGAGGGTGCGATGGAATGAAATTTTCCAAACCAGAAAAGTACGTGTGTGCCACAATTTGCTGGCATTTTAAAATTGCATGGTATGTCCTGATGATGTCACCTGTATAAGCTGTTTTGTTGGAAGATCGTATACGCTGATAATACATATTTTATGCCTGAAATTGGTAGCTTGTTTGGTATCGGAGGGGAGAAAAATACCATACGTGAAAAATTACACGAATCATGCTTTATCGATAACACTGTTCGAATAGTAGCAAAGTAATAGAACTTCTTTTTTTTTTTGCGAAGATAGTGCTGAAAATCGTCGCATTGCTCTAGTGAAATATTTCCCACGCCAGAATTTGACAAAATTTCAAAAGTTCTGTGGCAGGAGGATAAATATAGAGGTGGCGTGATTGAAACAGCTCTTTTAACACTTGGAAGGTGGCGGAAGAATTTTTCAAATAGTGCAATCAGAAAAACTATAAAGGCCCAGACCCCTGCACGATTGCTGTCTGTCCCGCCTGGCATTATGGATTTGCCACGAATGAAGTTGCGAGTCACTTTGAGTTCTCCGGGAAGAAGATTGGAGAACCACCGGCTCCAAAACCATGAAGTAATTGACAGCCTCGAAAGTTGGAGGAGTAATAAAGCGTTGGGGTTTGGGAGGATGTTTTTGGATCGACATGGACTTTGAGTACAAAGTTGGAAGCGTGCAGTCTCGGTTATCTTGCTCCTTCTAATTAGCTTCTATTGGCGGGATGGAGGTTCGCTTTGGAGCGCAAGATTTTGTCCCCAGGAGTTATTAATTGATATGTAGTGTACCTGTGAATAGGCGGGTTTACTCAGAAGGTGGTAATCGGGCGGGGGAAATTGCAGGAAACCAAGGTCCTCAATTACTGCGACAGTTGCATGACAAATAGCGCTGGATGGGTAGTACTAAATACTTTTCAGGTTTAAAAAAAGCACCAATTAGTGGAAGCGTGATGGGAAATGCTCACTTGCAAGTGTAGGGTGCAGTATATGGATTTACTGTTTAATTACTGAACGTACTCGACGCTTGATTTTCCATATTGAAAACTGTGCCAAAGTGAGCTGTCAGCTGGTTCTGAAATGTTTCAAATGGCCCACTGAGAGAGGATGGATAATGGAGTGGGTTGTTCACTGCCGGGACCATTTTTAGAAGGTCCTGGGTTTGAATATGGTTGATGCCTAACTCGATAACTGCTTGACTGCGGAGGGACTTCGGGGGATATTTTTTGTAGCCAAAGAAATGCTTTAAAGAGGTAATCAATCAAGTTTATAAAATAGTTGGTTGTGTTGTACCAAATTACTGTCTCGTCATGACACAGCTTGTGGCAAGGCAAGTTGTTAGTCTGTAATCGATTTGAAATCAGGGACCAGTAGTCCCGTCACGATTCTGCGCCATATATTGAACCCCGCGGAAATATCACGTAATGTTCTAAACAATCAATTTCACCATTATTGTCACGCGATAATAGAGAAATTATCTACTTTAAAGTTAACAAATTAGTTATCAGTACACTAATTATTATTCATAATGGACTGGCGCTGATTTGCCAATAACCCCTGTACTGCCACAGCAAAAGTGATGTGAGAACTTGAATAGCCAGCACCAGTTCACTTCCCACGACCCGGACTCAGAAAAGAGTTTTATTATTTTACTTTTCCATTGTGTTCCGATACGATCTACCGCCGGTCGCATTCTTCGCTGTCGACCCGCACCCACAATGTATATTTTTTTCCCCCCATCTCTATAGCCGTCCTTCTCGACCCAGAACTGATCCCACATGTAGATTACTCCCCCGCTTAAAATTTCAACACGGTCAGTACGCGTGCTCCCAGCTAATTGAGTTCTGCAGTCCACAGAGTCCCGCAACCAAAACATATATACAGCCCCAGCAAGAAAAAAGGGGTTGTTATTATCCCGTTATCGCGGTACAGATGCACCTTGTGTT
>JYFJ02008754.1:0-11496 GCA_000934665.2 Catajapyx aquilonaris | reverse complement strand
CATGCAGCTCAGCTGCTTTGCACACCTGGCTGCAAGAACTGCAAGGGTCAATGTTCAAACAAAAGGTATGAATGTACGTTTATCTAATGACACATATCAATAAAAACTGCGGATTAAATAATTGTTCCAGGACTCATGAAAAGGAAAATCAAGGCTTCTCTAGGGGACACATGAATATAAAGCTTGGGTGGGTGTGTGTGTGGGTGGGTGTTTGTGTTTATTATAAGGCGAATTAAATTAAATTTAAGGAGATAAAATTCCTTCAAACAACTTTTGCTGATGTCACATTTAGCCTCAAAATGCCAAGAGTAGTCGGAAATAAATGCCATACCCAAGAAGTTTTTATTTCGAGGCAGCACAGACCTCTCCCAATTTGCAGTAGGCCTAAGTTTTTTAAATGCTGTCGATGGAGCCGTAATGGTAGATTGGATCCATTTCACGATGGTTGATTTAGTTTCAGAAGCACAAAATTTCACCTAAACGACACCTTACACGACTAAGTAAGATTATTTTCAAATTTTCCCGCCATTTTGGAAAATCGGCCGCCATCTTGGATCTAAGGGTTAAAAAAGATGGCGCTACGGGGGAAATCGGTCCTTGGTGTGTAGACAATATTCCTACAAAGTGGCTTGCCGTTATAGTAATTTGCCGCTTTGTTACAGAATTTTTTACGTTTTTTGAAAACCGGCCGCCATCTTGGGTCCTAAGGAACGAAAAAGATGGCGCCACGGGCAAAATCGCTTATTTTGGTCTAAACTACAATCCTGCAATGCGGCTCGCTTTTATCACGATTTGCCGCTTTTTTATGGAATCTCGAACGTATCGCCTCCACTATAAGTCAAAGAAAATGATGAGCTTGATTGGTCACAATGTAAAAGAATAGGAAATAAACTTCCCTAACTCAAATTTCTAGAACTCGAAGTGAAGGCAGGGCCTTACGATGGGATATCAATGCATTTTCAGTCTCCCTAATAGCCCAGGAGTTTGAGACAAAAATGAGGCCTAACCCGGACATAAATAATGTAAAGCTGAAAATTTGCACACAGGCTCTGTTTGCCATGCTGAGCAACATATCAAAAGTCCCCGACTCTCCCCTGTCCGCGTCATGTTTTTTTTGGCTCAAGAAATACATAAGTGACACTCGCTTTGGAATTGGCTATAAAATCGCAACTACTCGTCCGATATTTCTCGAATTCCTCTTAAAATGTTTACAATTGGATGTACAACATGACTTATCAGGTCATCATATCCCCTGCAGGTCAAGGTCACCGTGAAAACGCCCGCCAAGTTTGAATTTTCTCCTTGCACTTTTGAAAACATGAAAATAATCCGTTCCGCACAGCAGACTCGACAAAATGTGTAAGACGGAAAAGGTTTCCTCGCATTCTCACCTTTACAACAATGTCACTGGCATGTTTGTGCGATCATCTGTTAAAAAACTGCCAAAATATTTCATAGTGCTCTTAGCGGGGTGCCATCGTGTGACGGAGCTTCTGTACTGGTCCGGACTCTTCTGAGTGGGCGGACGGCAGGAGTCACTCTTTAGCTCTTCCGTAATTTCCCCCAAGATACCAAGACTTGACTCACATGTAATACAGGTTTATTGCCTCTGAAATCCACTTCCCAGTCCACCTCTCCTTCTCTCACTCCCACTGATCTTCACTCTCACTCCCAACAATCACCCTTTTTCCCACCATAGCAACCCTCTTTACAATCAACACCGCATTGCTGCCAACATATTCTGTACATCACAATCATGCTAGTCTGAGTGGTACACTTGGAAAAACGGTATAAAATGCTGCAAATTCTTACAGAAAGCAAGCCACCTTGCACATACGTTCCATAGACTAAGGCGATCAATTTGATCCGAAGCACCCTGACCCTTGACCTTGTAGGGTCAAAATGGCAACCATTTTGGAAAAAAGGTCAAATATTTTATGAAAATTCCAAATTCCCTCTCCATGGCAATGTTGCTGTCATTTCGGCATAATTCGAGGTCGCTAAGACAATTGGCAACATGCAGGAGGTCATAAGGTCACTAGTGTGTGACCTATGTTGCTTTCAGGTTCCCAGGGATTCGTCTGTTAGGTCCGGGGTCAGTCGCCTGCTGACTAAATGTCAGGGTACCCACAACGAAAAGAGTCAGGGAACACGTCGTCATGAACAGTACCACTTTTGTTTACCAGTTCCGTACAATACCCACAGTTTCCGCTTAGATCAAGAATGTTCAGTCTATGATTATTTAAAAAAATGAAACCTCCAACACCAGCACATCAGTATCGGAGCATCTAATAACAGCACTCTTAGCTCCATTCTGCACTGCATCCTTCAAATTCAGTATTATGTATTTATTTTATTTATTTAGGGGCCCTTTTGGGGGGACACTTCTATCGTTATAATACATTGCATCGAAAATTACAATACATACAATTCGGTCACTCATGATACATGTATACTGGAAGAGTCAGGGGAAATACCCTCAAAAGTAAATTCGCTTTCCAACATTATCATAGAAATTGAATAGGCGATATAACATCTCTTTTGTCAAGTATTCAAAAAGTAGGTGGGGGACACTCAGGTCCGACACAAAGTTTACCCTGGGCGTATTTAAAAAAGGACAACTGTACAAAATGTGATGCAATGACAAGGCTTCAGGTGAGTTGCACCACAAGCATGGGACCTCCCTCTCGTAGGTAATTTTTGCCCACGTATGTATAAGGAAGTGGATTGATTTCTGATATTGTCGCCTTCATATGCAGTATAATTGAGTGATCTGACTGTGATATAAAAAACTGCCATGACCACTCAGAAAAACAGGTCGTAAAATGAGCAAAAACTGATGAATACTTATTAACTCTCACTCGTACAATCTTGAAACTTTTTACGTCCATATGTTTCCGGAGTTCAGCTACAAACACAGTCTTGTGCAATTAAGACCACATGACATGAAAATTCGTAATTGCTGACTTGCTGTACGTATTTGTGTTACACCCTCCAACAGTGGACTTGGTCGTTTTTGATCTCAGACCCCCCAATTTTTCCATCAACTATACTTCCATCTCGACAGACGAAGCATAGAGAAGAGAGGCTTCTTTCCTTGATGAATGAAACATGCCTAACACATTATTTGTAACAATATTCAGCACGTACGACTTGATTTGGGCACTGTACTGCTTGAAAGATTTGACATTTGAGTTCGGGCTTTGGCTTCACCATGTGGACCAAAGCAGAACCATCGCATCGTATCCCACTGCATCACATCTCTCTGGCTGTTGGGATCCCAGTCATAACACACAGTCAAAAGCTCCGCAAAATGGGCACGGTACTAGAGGAGTCTCCGATCCTCGATGGAGATCTCCACAATATATTCAGGTGGAAAAATATGATTCTCATGTTTAAAAAAAGAATCCAAGTCTAGCTGTCAATGTGGGCTGACAATGAAGAGGCGCCAGAATAATATTGCAAGAGTACTTTCAGCTGCTTGCTTTGTGTCTTTTGAACAAACCTCTTCTTCATAGAGAAGATTTTGACATTCTATTTACTGATTGGCAAATACAATCATTATTTTAGAATTTCTTTTACAAGTCTCTCTTCAACAAATTCGAGAAAATAATCCATGTCGATCATCTATACCTTGTTCAAAGCAGCGCAGCGTCACCCTCTTCACCCTCTACAACACGGGTATCGAGTGAAATAAGTTCTGAGCCCCTTATCCTGAAAGGATTTTTTGCTGAAGTAAAACTTCTCGAGGAAGGATCTTGGGAAAGAATGGTACTACTGTTCATGATGACGAGTTCCCTGACTCTTTTCGCCGTGGGTACCTTGAAATTCAGTCAGCAGGCGACTGACCCCAGGACCCAACAAACGAACCCTGGGAACCTGAAAGCGACCGCAAGGTATGCAGTAAGGACACCAGAAATGACGTGTACTACTCGCTTACGGGTGCATATCCCCATATCACCTGAGGCTTCAGTTGAAATCAAATATAGCGCTTCTCAGGTCTCAGAATGGACGATTCGAGATTTTTAGTGTCATTGTCGGTTTCATAGCCCGTCCTGTCGGCAATATGTTGTAGCCCCCCCTCCCCTCCCCCATTATCTGCAAGTACCTGACCAGGTTTCAGATATTATTTTTTTGTATACGTATTTGGTCATACGAGGATATTAAGGACCTCCTCCTTAATATTCGCTGGCAACCCCATAATTGTTTGGGAAACGCCGTGAAGATGATGATGATGATGATGATGATTGTTGGTTTGAGTGACAGCAAATTATATCTAAAATTCACATGCCACCCTTTAGGCGAAAATATCATTAGACATAGCCCAGTATGCTAATTTCAAAATGGCAATCATAGGTCACAAACTAGTGACCTTATGACCTCCTGCATGTTACCAATTGTCTTAGCGACCTCGAATTATGCCGAAATGACAGCAACATTGCCATGGAGAGGGAATTTGGAATTTTCATAAAATATTTGACCTTTTTTCCAAAATGGTTGCCATTTTGACCCTACAAGGTCAAGGGTCAGGGTGCTTCGGATCAAATTGATCGCCTTAGTCTATGGAACGTATGTGCAAGGTGGCTTGCTTTCTGTAAGAATTTGCAGCATTTTATACCGTTTTTCCAAGTGTACTGCTCAGACTAGCACGATGGCACCGCGCTAAGAGTTTTTTAACAGATGATCACACAAACATGCCAGTGACATCGTTGTAAAGGTGAGAATGCGAGGAAACCTTTTCCGTCTTACACATTTTGTCGAGTCTGCTATGCGGAACGGATTATTTTCATGTTTTCAAAAGTGCAAGGAGAAAATTCAAACTTGGCGGGCGTTTTCACGGTGACCTTGACCTGCAGGTGATATGACCTGATAGTCACTTTGTACATCCAATTGTAAACATTTTAAGAGGAATCAGAGAAATATCGGACGAGTAGTTTCGATTTTATAGCCAATTCCAAAGCGAGTGTCACTTATGTACTTCTTGAGCCAAAAAAAACATGACGCGGACAGGGGAGAGTCGGGGACTTTTGATATGTTGTTCAGCATGGCAAATAGCCTGTGTGCAAATTTTCAGCTTTACATTATTTATGTCCGGGTAAAAACCTGAAACTCCTGGGCTATAAGTCGAACTTCATGTTGGCGAGTATGGAAAATTGCCTAATTTCCCAGACAAAGAGTCGAGAGTACAGACATGTACAGAAAGGCTTTAATATCCTGATCTCCATCTACCAGACGTACCTAAAGAAGTGTTTGACTCGATTGTGACATTTGAATCCTTGAATCTAAGAGTAGGCAAATGCCCATAACAGAGATTTTTTTTTTACAACAAAACAATGAGGAACATCGTAAGTGTGATAGTGACAGTTATTTTAAAGTTTTTCAACACCATTTGTCGCTGGATATAATGGTAGGCTTCCTTATAGAGTTATGCGCTTTAAAAAATCCAAACTTCTCTAACTCGAAGTTTTTTCCCGGTCCCATGGAGATTCGACTTATAGAAGTTTTACTGTATTTGTAAATATGAGGGGAATTCGGAAAGTCTTTACCCTTTATTTTTTTGCCACAAATATAGGCCCCTTGCAGGTCGGTAGATGGGCACACATTATCGATACAATCCTCCTGGAGCAGACTGGACTGGAATCTTGGGTGTGCCAACCATTCCAGGCCCTCCAGGAACTACTTTTTGATAGTGCAGCGCCCCGACTCTGGGACCACTGCACAGTCAACAACAGTCAACAATGTCCTCTAAATGGCGTCGGCAAAGGGGTTTTTTCATGGATCCGGGTTTGGATGCTTCCACACCCGCCGTACTCCCCAGACTTGGCCCCCAGTGACTTTCAACTGTTCCAAACCATGAAAAATCCTATTCTCTGACGTCATTTCGAGGGCATTGTTGAACAGGAAGCAGTTGTCCGGGAGTGGGTGTGCCGTACCTCCAACACTTGGTTCCTGGAGGGCCTGGCGAGGTTGACATACCTATGATTCCAGTGGATTCGGCTCCAGGAGAATTCTAGTGATAATGTGTGCCTATTTGCAGACCTGTGGCAAAAAAATAAATTGTCAACAGGGTTCGAAATTAGCCGGTCGCCAGTCGCATTTCGCGACTTTAGGTTATCTGTTGGCGACTGAATAAAGATGGCTTGTCGCCACTTTGGCGACTATCTTTCCCTCCCAATACTGAATTTCTGCCTCGTATTTTCAATTTCGTTCCTGCAGTGCTGATTCTGTTGGTGGCTCATTATCATGAAGCGCGCCTGGTATTTATTGGGAGTCCTCACTCCGGGGGTCAATTTCAAGTTCCAAGTTGGGGTAAATAAGGTTGCAGGATAGCAGGAAGGACTCGGCTTGTCGGCTACGCGGGGTCACAGCCAGATGTAGAGGAGGGGAAAGGGGAAAGCTGGACAGGATGGACGTAATTAGGAGGAGGGTGGAGGGAACAGGGAAGGTGTGGTGAAGAAGGTCCAAGGTCGATGACCGTATAAGTCATGAGTGCATTGAGGCCTTGAGGGTTGAGGGGGAGGGGGGGGGGACGGGGGAGAGAGAGAAGTTTCGAAATAGTCTTAGATAGTCTTTTGACTGTTTCGAGTCGCAGTTGGCAAGAGAGGCAGATCGGACTCGAGAAGTGCTCTCCCGAGGAAAATTGCAAAACGGAAGATTTCTGATTCTTTTGTGGGCAGTAGCATTGCCAAAGCCAGCAAACCAACTGACGAGGACGAAGAGGAGTCTGCCAGCATAAAATCAACACTGAGGAACAAAGTGAATCCATCAACTTTTTCGAAGTGGCAGCGAACAAATCTGTGGCTGCAGATGTTTTCTGATATGATGATATGCCTTGTCTGCCAAGACCATTGTTATTTAAAATATGATATTAAAAATAAATAGAAGTCATTGATGTGATTTGTGTAGGCTATTATTGCAGTTCCGTGTCTAAAAAGACACAGTTGGTAAAATACTAAAATATGCTTCTGAATTGTGAAGCATATTAACGCTGTACACTATAACTATAGGCGATTTTGTGCTATGGAACAGTAATGGTATACAGGGTGGACCAACTTCAACTGTCGTTTTATAACGGCGATTAATAGCAGTGATTTTGCGATAACGTAGCAGCGACGTGTAAAATGTCCCACTTCGGGGCCATCGAAAATATTAGCTGCCAATAGCAGCTCACGTGTAATCAACCCTGCTGCTGGGTTGACCTGGAAAAAAGTAGGTGCACACATGACCTGAGATGCGCCTGGGTGAAATGGGTGACGCCCAAGGCACCTGTAATGCATTACATGTGTGCTGCTATTGTCAGCTAATATTTTCGATGGCAACGAAGTGGGCCATTTTACACGTCGCTGCTACGTCAATCATAAAGCGCTTCTATTAATAGCCGTTATAAAACGACACTTGAAGTTGGTCCACCCTGTATAATAAAATAAAAGAATGGCGACTATTCTCTACATTTCAGATGCCACTGGCGACCTGCCTATGTATCCCAATTTCGAACACTGAGTGTCAAGACTTTCCAAACGACCCTCGTATATAGTTTGTTTCACTATGACACTACTCACATGGCACCAAATGTGTAGTGATACCTTATGTAGGTGACATTTCCCAGATCATAATGTGTCTTCAAATGATATTTTTCCTTCTATTTCCAATTATGTATAAAAAATAACCTTGTGTTTGAAGTTTCACTGCAAGGTATCATGGAGTGACATGTATTAGTACTTACCCTTTCAGGAGATATCATGTCAGAAGTTTTATCCGGGAAGTTCATTCCAGGTGATTCAGGTATTGGCAAGTCCTGTGAAGTGAAAAGGTCAGTTATCTTGTAATTTGACCAATGTTAAGACACTCACACTTCGCCGCTGTAGTAGAGTCGCGTAGTTATCTCGCTGAGACACAACTTCTTCCACCATTTGTTCTAGGTGAGAACGTGCAACTCTCACATCATCCAACTCTCGCAAGGCTTCATCCAATTTGTTCTTAAGCTCCTCAACCATTTTATCTGTCTCTTCCTTCTCAGCAGCTTCCTTTTGTTCACTTAGATCACGCACTACTGCCAGAAGTTTTTGATTCTGTTCCTGCAACTCCACTATGTTATGGAATGTGACTAACTGTTCTGTGATAACTTGGGATGAAGTGAGCCTATCTAGAGAGGACATTTGCTGGCAAGAATCTGAAGTGTCTGAAGTTGAACTCCCTCCTTCTCTGTCAAAGCGTCCTTGCTGTTCCTCCACTTCCTTCAAGAACACTTGCACTTGATGTGACAGATCTTGAATCTGAGACTCCAATCGGACTTTGTTCCTCTCACCAACCGTAAACTTTCTACGCCATGAATCTGCCTCAGCACGCTTTTCATTCACTTCTATGACAGCATCCTCCAGCTTCTGGGTCATTGCCACAATTGTTTCTAAAGCTTTCTCATAATCTTCACGTTGTTTCATAAGGGCAGGTGTTCTTTCTTCAATTTCCTGTATAAAAAAGATTGTGCATTGAAGTGTGGCAATATTTAGTCATGAAGAGGTTTCAAAACATACATCTCCCTCAGGCAAGCCAACATTAACCCTTCGGGCACAATCCCCTCTCCAGTATGACTCATCAATGACTCATTCATGACATAATCGTATTTGTAAAAAAAAATCAACGGAATATAATCTGTGGGGTTGCAATAAAGGAGGTCATATTTTAAGGGGTGGTGGAAATTGAGGCACTGGTTAGCATGTGAATGGGCTACCAGCCACAAGATGGGAGAAGCAGACAATAATGTGCACATGATGCTGCTCAGTGTGAACAACTATTGGAACAAAGGTAGGCTGCATTATTTCAGCTCGGCCCAACTCATCAAGGAAAATGTTTGTTAGTTAGGAAAATATGTATGCTAGAACAAGTGAAGTCATGCCTATAAGCATGGCGGCTGGTGAAAGCAATGGTACAGCATAATGTTGCTTCATCACGCAAACTGTTTAACCTGTTGACGGCTAGCTTTTTTTGTTACTTGGTTGTTTTTTTCTTTTTTCGATGTAGAAGTGATATTAATCAATAACAACTTCGCGCCAAAATCAATTATTTTAATTCATGGTGGTCCTTTTGAATGTAAAATGATGGAAAAAATTCATCTATAGGGTGTCCCAGAAATAATTTTTAAAGGATCGCCTGGCTCTCAGAACGCCGATAGGCCTACCCAGTTTACATAGTCACTATACACTGTTATTATGGTTGCATAATATTACCACAACACTGTACCATGAGAAACTCCTAAGGGTCCCATTTTACACGACACCCAGTACTCAGGGCGCTTGTTTACATGAAAGATGATGCGGCAGCCGCCTGTCCTTGGCATGTACAACTTGGCTTGGCTCCCGCCCAGTGCACTGTGGGGGATGTCATGGTAGTTTAGTCACCATCCAAGAGATGCCACGAGTATATTGAACCGAATTTAGAACCGCAAAGTTCGAATTCTCTGTGCATATTTTAGCGCGCCAAATTCAAACATCCGCAGACCTCATATGATGGTCGTCACCCTCAACAAGTTAATATTAGCAGCCACTGAACATAATTCGTTTTCAGCAATCCATGTTCTTATGGAACAACAGCCCAAGTCCATCATTCCCAATGAAACAGAAGCCCAAGTCCCGATCAGCAAATTGCACCATACGGTTCCCCTGACTACTGTGTTAATGCGGCAATCTCACCATATATTCGGGTGGCCTTTACGAATCTGTTTCACGAAGTCAAATGCCTACGGCTCATTGCCTTGTGCAGAAAAAAAAGTCTTTCCTTCGTGCCCACCCATTTCTGTGACTGGACTTGGGCTTTTGTTCCATTGGGCCATTCAATTAAATCAGCCTAACAGTTGGCCGGTAGTACTCTAATTTCGAGTTTTTAAGGCTGTCTTTTTGGAAATTAATTTAGGGACTTGTAAAATTGTTTGCAACACTTTCATAGTTTCCATGAATGGGTAAATGTAGCTGTTATTATTTGTAAAATATCTTGACTGTATCTTCAGAGTAGGCGTAAGGGAAAATCCAAGCGTTTTCGGCCTAGCTGGTAGGGGGTTAAACATGGTATCAACAGTTCAAATCGAGCGGGCAGCCACGCGTCAGGATGAAAGGAACCAGTTAACTGGTTCCTTTCATCCTGACGCGTGGCTGCCCGCTCGACGCGACGGGACAATTCTTTTTGAATTGTTGATACCATGGCGGGGAACAAAATTCGGCACGTGGTTGGCTAATAAAATCTGGGCAGCCAGGGGGGCCCACCGGATGGTTTGACCTGTGTCACTTGTGATAGTGCAGTTATTCTGCCAGTGTGTAGTTGTGACACTGTGCTGTTTTCTATGTGGACCTGTGCTTATTCCGCATATCTTGCACTGCAGGGGATTCAGGAAGGTGTTCTGGGGCAGGTAGGTCTGTAACTGTAGATTTTGCAAGCACATGAGGTTCAAAATCTCAAGGATACCAGTCATACGGCACAAATTGGCAGACAGGTTTATGGTGCTCAAAAAGTGAAAATATTGTCAACATGAAATTTGTACACCATGTTTTTTTGGACCATGTATTTTCTTGTTGACAATATTTTCCCTTTTTGAGCGCCATACAGGTTGGCCACTTTTCCCTCTAAGCAATCCTTAAACAACCCTCTTCCCCTAGGTTAAAATCTAGCAAGTTAGTCATTTGCGATTTGGAGTGGTTAAGCACTAGATGCCATCCTTGAATCGGAGGTTGCTTAAATTTGCTCGTTGAGGATGACTAACAAAGTTAAACAGTTGCATGTAAGTTAAACAACTTCTCTGAATTTCGCCCCAAGTGTATGGTAATCCCCAAAATCTTGTGCCATCAGGACTGGAGTGACTACTTCATCAACTTTTCCCCATCCCATCCACTCAGATAATCAGCTTATCAGTACGTTGCTAAACTCAGCGCTGTCAGCACTGAGTTTAGCAATGTACTGGATACAAAGAAACACACTGTTACAGGGTGTTCCCAAGTTTGTGGGTTGTTTTTAGTTAGTTAGTCACTAATACTCCTCAAAGTAGTTATTTTTGTGTACCTAGTTATGCCCCGATCCACATGCCCCATTAATGTTAAGGAGATTGTTAACCCTGGAACCATGACGTGCCTGAAAGTTACGTTAACCGTGACGTGGGGGCCTTTAGGACCCCATGCCATATTGTAACTTTTATTAATTTTTATATAATACTTTTCAATGTATTGACTAGATGCAATCCTTCTTTGAACAATGCCTAAAATCATAGGCTAATTCGATATAAACATACACTTCCTGTTATATACTTTTTTAAAAATGGCAACAGTTCATTTTTGTTGTGGAGAGTTCTCTTTCGCGTATGCCGGGAACCGTGACGTGGGGTCCTCCCAACAACACCACCACCACCACGACATTTCCCCATAGGGTAAATCCATGTGAAGGCGATCACTTCGGACTAAGAATTTACCTGACCCCGGCCGATTTTGAGGAAATTTGGTACAGTTGTAGGTCTCATTG
>JYFJ02008753.1:0-11517 GCA_000934665.2 Catajapyx aquilonaris | reverse complement strand
TACTTCCCCATTATTGCAAAGATTACTACCAAATCAATGGGTCACTCCTATGGAAAAGTATTTCATAACCCGAGCAACGCCGGGTATCCTGCTAGTAATAATAATAATAATAAAAAGATCGTGCATTTCTAAAAACTGGTCAACTGGGTTACACCGCCATGCCGCTTTATGTGAGATAATACGGTAACCATTTGTCAGAGCCTGATCAGTCATCAGTATGTTCATCACATTTGCATATTTTCATGAAGAAACAGTACAAATTAAGTGAACCATTCATTACCGCATAAACAATCAAAATAAATCATGCACAAGGACATTTCATCCATTCATACTGTACAAATAACAAAAAAACAACAACAGGTGAACTGCTCCCAGTCAAGAAAGACGATGGCATAAGCCATATTGGAAGGTAATGGCATCAGAGTAGTGAATGGGAGATAGTAGAGACAGCTGTGACATGCATACTAACGTCATTTTTTATATTAGTAAAGAAAAGTAAGGGGTTAAGTAACACATGTGACGACCACTCCCAACATGAGCAACAATAATTTATGTACTGTAGTGTCCAGGCAACTGGCTGTTGATAGTTGCCTGGTCACTGCATTATTGATGTTGTTGACTTGTTGGGTAGTTCGATTCTGGCCGATCTCCTGATCGGATGTTGTGTAGTTGTTGTCCTGAATACAGTTCCAAACTGGTTCTTATACCCTTCCCCGTGTGTTATTCTGTGGTGTCTCTGACGTACTCATCGTGGGGCACTACAAATTGGTGTCAGAAGTGGGATTGTGAAACCGCCGGATCGGACGTTGGAGAGGAAGATGTCATTTCTCGAAGAGCTCCGAGCCATCCTGGAGGAAGGTAGCTGTGGATTCAGCCAGGTGCACTGGAAAGAATTTGTGGAGGGACTGAGGCACAGGAAGGAGGCCAGGGAGGAGAGAACTCCGGAGGACTACCACTCCGTAGAAAGTAGGTGGTGTGGAACCAGGGGGGAGCGATGTGATGTCTTCCCAGAGTGGAGAAGAGACTGCCTGCCCGACGAGAGGGTGTCGATCATGCAGGAGGTCAAGGTGGCCTTGCATGACGGCATGGCAGAGCTCCGGAGGGAGATGATTGCAGAGATGGTGCAGATACAGTTGGCAGCGGAGGAGAAAGAACGGTGCCGCAATGAGGATCTTCAGGCGCAGCTGAAGGAGTTGCGAGATGGCCTGGAGTTGGTGGCAAGGGAGGTTGCCAAGGGACCTGCAGCGGCGCCGGAAGAGGTCTGTCCATCCGCAAGTGATGGTTGTGGAATGCCATCGCCATTGCTGTCGCAACACCATGCAAGTCGGTCGGCGCCAACAATGGGGGGCCAAGTGACGTTGCCACGTGACGGCCAAGAGGAAGCTTTGGCGCCACTACAAACAAACCCGGTGGGGACCAGAATTAAAAGCCAGGTGAAGTTGCCAGACAACGGTAGACTGGATCTGCTGAGAGAGGACACTGGAACGTCCCGATGTGGAGCCAAGCAGGACATCGCAGCGAAGATGGAGCTGCCGGTGTCAACCAGGAAGGAAAGCTGCACGTTCCCATCAGAGGGTAAAGAAGAGGCCTGGGTGCAAGGATGTTTGCATCACCTGTGGTGGATGGTGATGCTGATGGTGCTGGTGCTAGTAATGTGTTTGTCAAGATGTGTAAGAGAGCCAGGGTGCTGGAAGTCGAAAAGAAAATCAGAGAGGGATGCTGCAGATAAAAGTGATGATGCGGCAGGGGTCATCATATTGTTGGACAACTGGAAGGGCCGAAAGAGGGTGCAGACTGAAGATGGGCAGACAGAGGGCGCCGAGGGGTTGCGCTATACCGTCAGGAGGCTGGAAGAAGACACAGAGAGATGTGTCGAGGGATGCTGCAGTGGGCCAGGGGCGTCGCAGATCCTGGAGCCAGCGACGGGTGGTCTGGATGCCAGTAAGGATACCTGGCGGCCAAGGCAGAAAGGTCCAGGGTTAGAAGATACCAAGAGTTTGCTGTTGGCGAGTAATGAGAATGACGAAGATGCCACTACTAAAGGGACCATCCCGGGGAGGGATGATTTGATTGACCAGGGTCAGGTGGGGGCCGAGGAGAAGCAGACTGAGGGCAGGTTATTGCGCCACACCGTCAGGGGGCTGGGGAAATGCAGAGATCCAGGCGGTCTGCAGGTCCTGTGGTCAGCGACTGGCAGTCTGAAGGCAGGCGAGTACATCTGGAGGCCGAAGCAGAAAAGTCCTAAGAGACGTTCGCGTGGTAGAGGTGGTTTGCGAGACAAACATGATGTGAAGAGGAAGGCTAAAGTCCGGTGCACAGTCGTGGGGCGAGAAGATGCTGGGGAGAAACTACTGGAAAAGCACTGTGCCCACCAGGCTGATCAGAAGAGTCTGGAGGAAGAGCAGAAGGGCCCAGATACTGGTGAGCAAGCAGATGCGGGTGCTACGAAGAATGACCCTCAAATAGATGTTGACCATGAGGAGATTGGTGGACAAACAGACACTGAACTTGAGGAGCCGGATGGTCATCAAGCTGAGGCTGATCTTGAGAGGTATGGTGATCAGGCAGTTGCTACTCTTGAAGTGACTGGTTGTGAAACAGATGCTGCTCTTGAGAAGACTGGTGGTCGCGCAGCAGCAACAGCGACTATGGGAGACAAACTGCAACTGGCTCAACATAGAAACTTCAGCTGGAGGAACTGGAGAAAAAGAAAAAAAGAAGTCCAGGCTGGAGGAAGAGGATTGTTCATGTTGGAACGAGATAGTTCTCGTTCCATTTCTAAGGGGGGAAGAATGTAGTGTCCAGGCAACTGGCTGTTGATAGTTGCCTGGTCACTGCATTATTGATGTTGTTGACTTGTTGGGTAGTTCGATTCTGGCCGATCTCCTGATCGGATGTTGTGTAGTTGTTGTCCTGAATACAGTTCCAAACTGGTTCTTATACCCTTCCCCGTGTGTTATTCTGTGGTGTCTCTGACGTACTCATCGTGGGGCACTACAATTGATGCAATTGATTCAGCTCTTATTATATTATTCATCAGAAAAAATCACCTAATAGTAACAACACATAATTATGTTCATCTCAAAATACCCAGTGTACATTACTTCATCCAAAATTCTGAAACGACCCTAAAGACATCAACATCAGCACATTTCTTCCAAGGCTGACTCTCTCTCACCTCGTCTACATTGGACTTGATGAACTGCAAGCATCCATCCTTCAGTTTTGGCAAATCAAGCAAGATGGCATGACTGAAAATGTTAAGTACATTTTCAACAGTCAAAGTGGTGATTACACTCTTCACCATTAGGTCCAGAAGCCTTGGGATCTGATACTTATGAGATGCCATCAACAGATCCATGGCCAGCTCCTTCACATGTTCAGGAGCTTCATCTGTGTACATGAAACTAATGAGGCCTCTCAGGACATCTGGTTTGAAGTCCTTGATGACAACCCTTCCCGTCTTCTTCTCCTCAGTATCGTGCTCAAACATGGCTGCAAACACATGGCTTCTGGCACACAAAATGAACTTGTGCACTGGAAGTTCCGATCCATCACTTCCCACCAGAGTTACATCCCTGCCAACGTGGGACTCCAGCATGCACTTTGCATCCTCAAGCAATCCAGGTCCATCAGAAACTTCAGGATCTGTCTTTTCGCAATCCATATCCATCATGACCTCTCCCTTACAAATCAAAGTCAATCTACCATTTGGAAGAAGGTCAGAAGCTCTCTTTTTCAATACTTTGATTGCAATGAATTTATCAAAGCCCCAATCTGAACTGCGGTCGCAAAATGTAATAATCTGTCTACTTTTCTTAGTGTAGTCCTTTTTGTCATTGGCACTCTTAATGGTGAGGGAAAATGTGGCAGGGAATTGCAAGTCATCGGCATCTGAATTATCAGAGCAAGAAAGGTAAAGAGATAAGTGACCATTACTAGATTCTTGATTGCCATTGGGATAAAGCCACAGCTCACATTTTGTTGACTCCAAACCACCGATGGTGAAGGAATCCGATTTCATTAATTCTTCACCCATTCCATGGGGCTTGTAGTTTTCAATGGTCCATTCGAAACAAAATGGCTTCACATCTGCTGTTATGGAGAATCGCTGTCTGGTAGCCATGTTCTCCCCCAAACCACTGCGAAAATCAAGAACAAAAATTACTTTCTAATGACCTGTTTTCACCAGCACAATTTTCAAGGATAAAAACCAATTTTGATGGGAAACATAAAATGACGCACAATCCTGGTTCATTCCAAAGTATAAAAATTTTCTCGTGCAAATACATCCAAAAAATCTATCCAGCCCCACATGGAGATATTTGAATTCAATTGTCACCGTCTTTCAAAGCTTTTTTTTTTTGCAAATCCTACAATTATTTTCTCTAACAGGCCACATGGCATTGGCTTGATATTATGTGGTGGACCTTTAACCATGATGCCCGGGTACCAGGAGCGACAGGGATGATGACAGAGGTGATGTGCAAGTGCAGTGCAATGACATATGCGGTCATTTTGTGAGCTCTCCTGGGTGGTTTAGTCTATCGGAAATACCGCCCGAGACGAAGTCAGAGATGGCCCTAAACTCTGCACGAGATGAAGGGGGTGTCCCCGGGCGGGATTTGGTCCCGGGACCTTAACATCCGTGGGCGCAACCGAAGCAGTAGTGGTGTAGTGGATATGGTGTCCGACTGCTAATCGGGAGGTCCTGGGTTCGAGTCCCGGAGGCCGGCGGTCCTGACCTTGGTTTTCTGTGGTTTTCCAAGGTCACCCCAGGGAAATCCCGGGATCGTACCGTTAAATAGGCCACAGCCGCTTCCTTCCTTTCCCTGGAGGAGGCGCGGTGTTTGGTGGGGGGCTTCCAGCCGCGCCTAGGGGGGTGTCTAAGCTTGGCCCCCTGAGGGACTGTACACGGCCCCACCACAGCACTGCACCTTTGTTCCTCCCTCCCTATCCCTTCCCTGTCCCTGCACCGGTGAGATTGTAAAGTTAGAAAAATGGAGGAGATCTCCTCCCCCTGCATTGACCAATTGGTCTCAAGGGGAATCCCAAATAAATAAATAAAATAAAAATAAATAACATCCGTGGGCGCATACGTTACCACAGCGCCACTTATCCTCCCTTATTTTACAAATAATAACAGCTATACTTACGATTCAGGGACACTATGAATGTGTTGGGAGATAATTTTCCTCGTCTAGAAAGTTCTGAATAAATTTTCAAAAATGTCGCTGTTAAAATGCGAAATTGAAGTACTACCGGCCAACTGTTAGGCTGTTGATTTAATTACAAAATACATTAAAACAATCGGAGAACCATGCCAGACGAATTTGCTGAAATCGTTGTACTTTGCGAGAATTAAATCAATACTTATCTGCGGCTTGCTGGCACTTTTGGTGACATACTCATTATCATCATAAGCTTTGTTTAATGTGGTTGGCCTACAGCAACGGCCACTTTGGATAGCTCCCAACTTCATTTATTTCTTGCGAAGTACAACAATTTCAGCAAATTCGTCTGGCAAGGTTCTCAAGGTAAATGTGTCATATGTTTTCATATATTTCGTAATTAAATCAGCCGAACAGTTGGCTGGTAGTAGTTGAATTTTGAGTTTTTACAGCAACATTTTGGAAAATTCATTTAGGGACTTCTAGACAAGGAAAATGGTTCCAAACATATTCATAGTGAAGAGCATGAATGTGTAAGTGCAACTGTTATTATTTGTAAAATATCTTGCTTTTATCTTCAGAGTACGTGTAAGCAAAAATCTAGGCAGTGGCCTAACAGTTGGCCGGTAGTACTTGTATTGCAACTTTTTACAGCGATCTCTTTGAAAATTACGTAATTTTGGGACTTCTATACGAGGAAAATTGTTCCAAGCACATTCATAGTGTTTACTTTGAACAGGTAAGTATTGCTGTTATTCTTTGTAAAATATCTCGTCTGTATCTTTCAGCTAAAATCTAGCCGTTTTCGGCCTAGCTGGTAGCGAAGGGGTTAATAGGCTTCTGAGCAGTACAGGTAACTTACTACCCCATGCCGACAGTCTTAATTCTTAACCACAAATACAATTAACTCAAGTCAGTACAACCATTGAAAGACTTGCGGATTAATACCAGCCCCAAGTAGCCCTAGTTCTAACCAAATTACATGGAACTCATTATAAAGCTTAATGTCACGTTAATAAAAAAAAATATATATATAAAAGCAGAAACATTGGGGCCATAGTGGTCAGTAGTCAGTGAGCCGGAGTCCAGTGCAGGACTTTTGCCATCATGAATTCAGAAGTCATGCAGAGGTAACTCGAAAGACTTGTATAAAAAATTTTCCAGTAACAAGTGTAAATTTTGGAGGGAGACACAAGGGTTGTTTATGTCACTGTGAAATAGAATTGCAATGGAAACTACTTAGCACTACTGTTCGGTGCTTTCATGGTGTTTAGAACGATCATTAAAACTTGTAAGTTGAAATTTATTTCCCTGACTTCATTACTATCCTGTCCCACTTAATTCCATTTAACTTAAGTTCAGCCACTACCTGCGGTGGCATGACATTTTAAGGGCGACTAGGAAAATCCTCGCTCCGCTCGCCTTTTCCTAGGGCGCAGGCCTAGAAAACCACTCGCCTCGCTCGCTGTTTTCTAGGCCTGCGGCCTGCGGTGTAGGCTATGTTCTTAATGATGCTCACCCAACAATTATCCTCATCATACTCCCCTCCCCCCTTCCTCCCCCCTCCTTATATTAAACCTTTGACGGCTAAGTACATCATAATTATTATGATGTCCTGATGGTTTGTGAATTTGGCCCTGGAGGATGTGCATAGAGAAGGCGAACTTTTCATTGCCAAACCCGGTTCAATATGCTCCTGCCATCTCTTGGATTGTGACTCAACTACCATGGCAACTCCAGATTCCCCCCTCCCCCCTGTTCCCGCCAAGTTCAGTCGTATAGGCCAAGGTCACGTTGCTCCCACGTGATCGTTTATGTAAACATGTTCCCTCAGTACTACAGGGTGCCCGTAAAGTATGGAATCTGGGGAGTTTTTTTTAAGTTACCCTGTGATAAGGCGGAGCCTTTTCAGGGGGGTGGGATACCACCATTTCACTCGATTTTTCTATATTTCAACTTCAATATCCGGTGCAAGGAGTCAAGGATGTAGGGGAGGGGTAGGGATTTTTGGGGAGGGAACATATAGGTGCAAGTGCAAGATCTGTAAAGGGGTCATGTGCTGTTCCCCAGGAGATTAGGTTGCCAGACACATCCAATTAATAAGGTACAGGTCAGAGACCCTCCTGACGCAGGTGAAAGGAAAACTCCCCAGGCGGGGATCGAACCAGGGGCCTTTCACTCAGCAAGCCGAGACGTTACCATCTCGGCCATCAACACCTCCCCGACCCTTGGGAGTTTATCATAGTACAGTGTTGTGGTAATATTTTGTAACCATAAGAACAATGTGCCAAAGTCACTGAGTAAACTTGTGAGGCCCATCGACTTTCTGAGAGCCGGACGATTCTAAAAAGTTTATTTTGTGGGACACCCTGTATATGAATTTTTCTCCGGCATTTTACAATCAAAAGGACCACCACGAATTTAAATGATTAATTTTGGCTCAAAGTTGTTATTCAATAATATCACTCCTACATGGAATTTTGAACAAAAAGAAGGAAAGAGACGGCCCAAAAACCTGCCAAAAACTTGCGAAAGGGTTAAGGGTGCGCAATTTGAAAATACAGTTCCCATATGTGGTTCCAATGATGGCTGTGGTTCCAATGATGGCTGTGATTCAAGGTGGCGAACAGAGCTTACCCAGTGTTTATACAACAATACAGCTGGGCGACCCTACAGTCTGTACACATAGGTAAAGGCTACGGACTTCTTAGAGTGAACAGACACGCCCCCCCGGGCGAACCAATGGGGTCGCTGTAACCGTGGGTCACAGTAAGGTTGCCAGGCGAAATACATATAATACAATGGAGACAATAATATAGAGGTTTGTTTGGGGGCGGGGCCATGGGCCCAGCAGTTCACTCTAAGGAATCCGTTGCCTATAGGCCCCTACTGTACACTGTACTCCCGATTATTATCCAAGCTAATGACTGCACGTCTGCACGGGTGTTGCCAGATCATTGGGAAACACGGACAATCCGAAAATGGTCCTGGAAAGGGAGCTATTCACAGGTTGTTGATGTACTACTGTACAAAGAGCATGCTGCTTGCTTGGTTAATCCAAAAAATAGAACTTACCTTAGAATTTTACTTTCTCTTCTATAGAGAAAGCATGGTATAGATTTTTTTTCGTTGGTGAGACATTGATATTGATATTGGGTGGAATTTCCGTACCACTGCTAAGTTATCATTAGGCCTATGCACTATCTAGCAACAACAACAACAACAACATCACGACATTTCCCTATGAGGGGTAGTCAGCGATGAAGGGAGACGCAAGCTAACCCAACATATGAACTAATAAAACTCATGAGAATAAACCTAAAAACAACCTGTCCCACCCCCCACCCCTGCCCACCTCAGACATCACCTTATCCTCAGACATATTTACCTATTTACCCATTAATTAACCTACGCCATTTACACCTATTCAAACAAACAACCCTAGCCTCAGCCACGTCCATGGTCCTATTGACTATCTAGCAGTGGGATAAAATTCGAGACATTTTTTCGGACGTGAATGTTTATATTATGGCGATGCACGTATTATCCACACCCTGATAATCGGGAGTACAGTGTAATTGGATTCTATTGTTGGTTGCCAGTTGTGCCAACTCAATGACCTTCACCTACTCTATAAACAACCTGCCGGAAATCCAACAATATAGTACGTTCCAGGCTAATAATTCGAACGCGTGATATTTGCAACCCGCCTTCTTACGTTCGCTTCTACGCATTCGACGGTAGTCAGTTTCCGACACTGCACGGCAAGAAGCGCCCCGAAGATCCAGTGTACTGTACTTCCCATCTGTGAAAGCACCGCGCATGGGTAGGCCTACGCACGCAGTTCCTAAGCAGCCCGATCAGCAATGGTAGGCTATTACATTTGTGTGAATGAAAATTTTGCATGGATTTTGAGCCCTGTAAGCCGCCAAAATGCTCGAATTTCGAACTTACATTATTCTCCACCCGTCTCCACCAGTGCCTACGGCCATTTTTCAATAACCATCAGTGACCCGTCGCGAAGGGGGGACAGGTAAGGTGGGTGGGGAAGGGGTAAAGGTCCGGCAGGGGTGACGATGACCGATGCGGGAGAGATGAAAAAAAGCGACCTTCTCCCAAGGAGGCCAGGAGGCAACTGGACGTGTTCCACCCCCACTGCGCATGCTCGGAACGGGGCCAATCGGAGGCGTCGTGGTAACAATGCGTCATGGATACGACGCAGCAACAATGGACGGGGGCCAATGGGAAGAGGTGGCGGCAACAATACGGGGGCGGACCAATCAGAGGGCTTATACACACAACGCAAGCATTTTAATAGATTTCAACAATGTTTCAACAATTAATTTTTCCTACTTCTTGTTGTTGTTATTACGTTTTTTTTATTCGCCCTAACTCAAGTTCTGCTGTAGGTGGAGCTTCCAAATTTTGAACACAGATCCCCACCGTCGTGACTTGATTTCCTACCATTTACACTTTTACTTAATTCCTCTTCAAAACGCCGCAAAAAATTTTAAACCACCAAAAAATACGTCTCAATTTCTTTGCTCAATAACTATTCGGAATTTGGTTTCTTCGTCAAAGGGCCGCAGTTGCAGTGGGATGGTGCGGATCTATGTTCAAAATCTCACAGTTCCCACTGCTACAGGATTGGAGCAGTGATTTTTTTACCTCGTATTTTTTCTGTCATTAATACATTAGTTCATAATGCCATTACCTAGAAACGTCAATTCTTGTTTACCCACTAGCCATATTGTTATTAGCGAAATGTTATACCCTGCCGCTGCTATAAGGTGAACGCATTGCACGTATTACAGATTTACAGTTGAATCCGGATATAACAGCCTCGGCTATAACATACTTGGTTATAAAGGCTGTCCCGGCATGCTTCCATTAGGCACTGTGTATTTTCACTCCTGATATAACAGACTCATTTTCACCTCAACTCGGGTATAACAGACCATTTCTTGGACCCTCGGTGGGAAAATACAGTATTGCTTTCCAGGTATAAAATTTGCAAAAAGGAGACGGCAGAAGGAAATTTTGCCTATTTTGGTCCTGCGTAATTTTCGGGTGAGCCATCAATATTGCATTTGTGACAGATTTCATTAATCGGTATGTAGTCTAATAGTGCATAGTACAGCCATATTGAAAGCAGAAATTTATGTTTTTGTTGCGTGACGATTCGGCTATAACAGGCCCGGTTATAACATACTTTTTCCGCAGTCTCTTGAAGTTTGTTTTATCCGGATTCAATTGTACTAGCCAGACTAATTAAATCAGACTAACTGTTGGCTGGTAGCACTCGACTTTCGTTTTTTTTACGACTATCTTTGTGAAAATAATTTTAGGGACTTCTAAGCGACGAAAATCGTCACCAATGCATTCATAGTGCAGACTATGTATAGTGTAAAGCATAAGTTATGTGTACTGTCAAAAAAGCATTGAAATTAGATCAAAAACTTTCCCTTCAGTAAAAAAAAGAGAAGTAAGACCTCCGCGGCGGAATAAAAGTACTGAAACAAGGCAGCAGGCGCACGTAAGACCAATTGATTTAAGCTGTACCATAGGTCTTACTCAAGCAATTCCCAATTCACTGCTCATGAAGTCTCCTTTCTGAAACAAATTTGTGGAATTTTCGTCCTACTACTAATTACTTCTAACAGCAGTACCAGTGTACTGCAATTGTACTGCTAAGTTAGCAGTAACTACAGACCTATAGTTAATAGTAATAGTAGGACGACGAAAATTCTGCCCATTAATTTTCCATGAGCCACTCCATATTAGTGTTTTCTGAAATTAGGAACTTCAATATTAAGCACATTGAATTTCTATGTGATTAGTGCGAATTATTACCATGAAACATTCATGCAGAATCGTCACCTCTTTTCGATGCTGATTTTAACTCTAACGTTTAATTTTTCCCATATAAACGTTAATTGGTGAATTTTAGGGGGTCTTTTTCGATTGGACCGAGTCTGTTAGGATGGGTTTAGTTTTTCCCCCATTTTTTTCTTTTCATAATAAAATCCTACCTACTGCTCCGAGTAGTTTGCAGCAGTCATTTTACGAGACATTCCATACCGTACCTGAGAATTGCTTGAGTAAGACCTATGGTACAGCTTAAATCAATTGGTGAAGGTCTTACGTGCGCCTGCTGCCTTGTTTCAGTACTTTTATTCCGCCGCGGAGGTCTTACTTCTCTTTTTTTTACTGAAGGGAAAGTTTTTGATCTAATTACCATATTACCTCACTTAAGGTGGAAATGAAGCGACTTGCTAATCAAATGAGAGTCTAGAATTGGAATGTTAATAAGAAGGGCTAAAATCAGGGAAACATACGCAACCGA
>JYFJ02008752.1:0-11630 GCA_000934665.2 Catajapyx aquilonaris | reverse complement strand
AAAACCACGGTCAGAGTTGCCGGCCTGGGGATTTGATCCCTGGACCTCCCGATTTGCAGCCGGATACCAAATCCCCTCAGCTACTGCTGCTTCGGTTATATGCACCCCCATTTTATAGTCATGTGTGCAGGATATCCATGAATTTTGATAATGGTCTGTGATAATACCAAAGTCGTAAAAATCATAAGTTATGTTCTAAATTAACTATTGTGCCATTTCATTGCTTAATGATGTTTCACTTAATGATGAATCACAAGTGTGAAAGGTACTACCCAATTACACTCCTGACTGAGAAAGTGATCAAAAACCTTTTCTCAGAAAAATTCAAGGTCCACTCATTCTGGTTCTTGCACAATTTAATTATTTTATTACACTTTTCGCATGGTTTGGGCCTTATAAAAATAAAATGGTTCCAACTAAATAACAAGGTCTTTCTCATTGTAATTCACCTCCTCAATCAGCAGGAAAGATAATATTTTATTCCCTCTGGCACCTCAAAGTATTAACATGAAAACATAATTAAAAGCACCTTAGGGTTATATCTGTACATATCATTTACACTATACAGGATAGCATTACAGAGCATTAGCAAAAGGCCCTTTTCACATACATGAAAACAAAATTTCCTTTACAATTTCCCTCATTGGCTTCAGTGACTCGGATGATAATAAATCAATATGTGCTATTGTTGTTTATTCATCTACTTGTTCTATTTTGTGGCGCATATCTGATGCATCATTATGAGAGGTCATCCATAAATGCAGTTGTACATTGGTCAGAGATGCAAAGGTTGTGGTAGTCTTAAAGCCGGTACCGACGTAAGAGTTTTCTCTCATAAGGGGAGCCAACTGCGCATGCCCGGATACGAGGAAAGAGGAAAAGTTGAACATTTTCAACTTTAATCCCCTTTTAGAGGGACAAGACGGGCCCTGAGGCGACAAAGAGTCCGTATCGACGTACAAGATTTCTCGCGTAAGAGGACTCTTATGAGAGAAACTCTAACGTGGATACCGGCTTTTAGGAGAAGTAAATATTCCTGAAAGGTCTGGGTGCTAAAAACTACTTTTTAACACCTGCCCAGTCATTTAGAAATAAACGAAGTACTTCAGAAGCAGATTTCCCAACATTTTCACAAGATCAAGATCCATTGTGGAGAGGTTATTTTTCACAAATATGACAAAAGGAGTGGGGCCAAAAGTGCGTAACAGTGGCACACGGATGGATTCACAAGGGCATAGCATCTCCACCACCAAGGAAGCACATTTCAATGAACAGTCATGAACCCTGTCAAATCAGCTTCCTGCCACCTGCCCAAAGTCAGTTCCATTAAACTCCAGCAATTCAACCCACTCAGAAATTCTGTGACATTTGTGACTTACTGGCACTCGCTTTTTGCTCCCTCCTGCTCGCCTCATTTCTGCCTTCACTTGTGAAACATCTTCACTGTGGGAAAGGTGACACGTCAAAAACCATGTTCGTGCTCATTATTTTATGGATGACCTGTTAACTTCAACTATTGTTGAAATTCATAATTTATTCATATTGACAGTGGAATGTCAGTTAAGAAGTTGTATTTTCCTATAAATTAGGCCAGTGGCAATTACCTTGCAGAGCTGCAAGGTAATTGCTCTCCTTAGAGCCACTGTCCCCCAAAGATGTATTTTCAAAAGCTCACATGACCTTCGAACATCATGCCAGTGAAAGTCCCAAATTATTTTGACACCCCAAGAGAAAGATAAGAGTTTTCAAAATTTGAAATTGGCAATGGCATGTGGCCAAGCATAACATCAGGAATAGCTCATTTCAACAATGGAGAATTCCCTGTTGTTGCCTTCACAGTCACTCCTGATGCTTTTGTTGCTGTTGGAAGCAACTGTATCTAATGAGGGTCTGGTGTTGCTTTACAGAGCATATACAGGGTCATGACACTAACTTAGGATGCTTAGCACGAACTGCATGGAGTGGAAAATGAGGACATTGGTGATCGTCAACTGAACTGACCAATGCAATGATTCAATAGTGAGTAGTCACTCCAAAACTGGACTGAGGCAGTGACCCTTCTGCCCCATCCTGAACACCCTCATCATCGCTAGATTTTCTGCCAAAATGCACTGGCTTACATTTGTTTATGCTGCTCCTATTATTGATGAGCCACAGACTGATAACACTATGCACTTTATTTGACCATGGAAATTCATCACTATTTCCATGTTCCTAAGATCACTCATAATGACCATGCATTTTGTTGAGTCACCTAAGGAACATGGAAATAGAGATGAATTTCCACAGATGAAAAAAAAGTTGAAATTTTGTTTCATAGTGTAATGTCAAGAGTCTTGGATCCAGAGTCAAGCTTCCTTTTCCCTGCATTTTAACTGGGGAAGCAGAATTTTTATCATGACACGTGGCACTTTTCAGATACAGTCGACTTCGGATATAAGAGACTTCAAGGAACTGCTCTGATGACCCAAGTCAAACCAGGTTACTTGGCTTTTTGTCATTTCAAGATATTAGCATTTGAATGTATGTTTCCATTATAGTACTGTATATGCAAGTACATGGTTGAAATGTGGCCAAAACTTTACACGGGTTGCTCCAAGAGTTACTTTGTATCAACAAGGGTGGGTTGCAGAGGAGTGAAATGGTGCATTCATCTCCATTTACGTGATTTTGGAAGATACAGGGGCATAAGGGCTGAAATCAGTATCCTATAACCGAGGTCCAAATGCACAAGTCATACACTATAATTATGTGTTTGAATTTAGAGACAGTCGCCCTTAAAAACAAAATACATGAGGCATTGCAAAGCAACACAGTATTGCAATATAACCAGTGTGAAAGGTATGAAAGTCATGCAGGTTATCTGCATCAGTCACCATTCAATCTTTAAAAAATAATTTGACTTTTCTTTTACTGTATACCACTACGTTCCAGGTGCCAGGTCTTCTACAACAATGGACCTGCAGAGTATATCATAAGCTGTGCGATTGTGCTGGAACACAAACAGAGTGAAGGAGATTGGGACAAAGAAGGCAAGACTGAAGTTTTTGATCACAGAGCGGCAAAATGCAAACCAGAGTCCTAGATCACTTGCAGGGCTGACTACCACCCGAGTCCCTCCCCGTCCACCATTGTTGGGTTGTTGCGTAGCGAGAGTAACTCTGTCACAAAGCACTACCTTGATCCCCATCAGGCTCTTGCCTGGAGTGGCTCCTCCCACACCCCGATGGCCTCGATGAAGGCACAGTGTCTGAAATGACAGTGTCACTGTTAGGTGCTTGGCAACTTAGGTGCTCCAAACCACATCTTCATAAATAAAAGCCTGTATGTAAAACAGTCAGCATACGAGTGTGATAAGTGCTGCATGAAGAATGGGAGGAACAAAACAAATTATTTTTTTAAACCTCAGGCCTTAAATTAATTACTAATTTCTAAAGTACTGTATTTGCAGTTCTCAAATCTTGCCTTCCAATTTCTGCGGTTTCATTGTGGAAACCTTGTGAGCTTAACGGGGGCACCCAGTACCACGAAGACACCACAGGAAGAAGCAGGGAACAACTACAGGAATGTGCAAAAAATGGTAACTGGAAATCCAACACCAATATGCTCAATAGGTTTCACTCTATATTTTCCCTGGTCTCGGGGAGGGGGAGGACCAGATTAGTATGACAGGTTGTGATGTGGAAGTAACTGACAGCATTGTCGATTAGAGCCACATAAGGCACCAAGAAATAAACTCAACACAATAGAATTATTCTTCCTGTGTTGAGTTTATTTCTTGGTGATGTCATAGTTTACTAATCTGGTCCTCCCCCTCCCCTTGACCAAGGAAAATCAAGTAGTGAAACATGTAGATAATGAAACTGCTCTCTTTCACAATCCTGTGAGACAAGTTTCTACCATGTATACTGGACAACAAAAAATTATGAAAATCATTAACAAGTCTCTCAACTAGTGCATGTGCCTGTCATTCCAGGCTTGTCCTGGCAGGCTTTTGGGTGTCCATGGAGTGAATACACTTGTATGGAAATGGCAACCTAGTCATTTTGAACCCATTGGCAGTGTTTGTGTGGTCTGAGATTACAAATGTGAATCCACAGTTTACCTGTATTCCTCATGAAACATCAATTACCTCGCATATAGCTCTGCTTTAACAAATGACTCTCCCAACACAAATGTTTAGTCTTACTAGTCAGTGTAATTAATCATTTCATGTTTACCTCATAATTGTCTGGTCTCCTTTTCACATGTGTGATAGCAAATTTTTTGAGATTTTGATATAAATGTCATGCATTTCCTTGGATCTCTCCTATTCTCAGAAAATGCACACGTCCATTGATTATTTATGACATTTAAATTATTTCAATTGTGCCATCACTTTGCTTGATTAATTATTCAATAGAAAAACACTCATCGGGTGATCAGATTGCATGATCTTACCTCGAAGACACATACTACAAGACGATGGACCACTTCCAGCATCACGATCTCAGATGTCATCTGGAGTGCCATTTTGTAGTTGATTTTCACATTGGGATGAAGCAGATCAAAGTCATACTTGTCTATATCTCTGAGAATCAAAGGAATGAGTTAGATCATCCTGAGGCAGTGCATATGTACCAGAGACTTACACAATATCAAAATAATCAACAGCTATGAAGGTGACTGCAAGTTTCACCACAAACAGAATGGCGAAGTCCAGGAATTCTGCCACAAACCGTTTCCAGAGAGGTGGAATGTTGTACTCCACACCTGAAATTAATGCATTAATGAGTTCAACGTAATAGCTAATACAATTACATTTTCCAACAATGGGGTACTCAGTCTGCTATATCTGGATTCAACTGTATTTTTCTCATACCTCATAATTTTTCACAAGTACATGCCATTTGTATTATGGGGTATTCTCCAGAATGGTGCAATTCCAGTACTGCCTTGTGTCATATACCTGCATTGTCATGTGGTGCAGGTGGCTGAAAACCGCCCCTGTTGATGGCTGGTCCTCCATTCTGCTGCATGGTCAGTTGGTGGTAGTAGTAATTGTTGTTGTTGTAAGCAGGTGGGTGTTGGTGCCCTGCTGCAGCAGCACCCAACGGGGCTGAGGTGGTGGCGCCAGCAAAGTGTGACGCAAGCGCGAATGGGAAGGTGGCAGCAACGCAGTGCCATCGGTAGGCCTGGCCCAGCCACTGCTCCAGGGCCACCATGTACTCGGTGGTGGTGGCAGCGGCGGCAGTGGCACCCCCATTGTGGAGAGAAGACGGTGCCGCTGCCGCCCCATCCCCAATGCTCTCACCGGCACCAGCAGATGCACCGTCCGGATGAGTCCTCCGCCTGACCCCATCGCCAGCCCCCTTCGCAGCAGCAGTGTCGCCTGCTTCCACTGCCGGCTCGTCACCAGCTGACGACATCTCCCTCCTTTCTTTGGTGGTGTGTCCTCCTACCTCTCAGCAGTCTCCAGCTGGCCGCCTCCTCCCGCCCTCCCCTGCAACCTCCCAGTCACCTCTACCCCTCTCCTTACCCAGCAGGAAGCCCAGTACGCACACTAGGTAAACCTTACTTCCGCAGCATATGCAGAAGGAAGGAAGCCAGGCTGCAGCAACATAACCATTCTGGACACCAGTCCGCCATCTTTGATCAGTGCAGATGTCGCTGCCTGCCCTCTCCCCCACCCCCACTGTGCTCCGACCCCCTCCCTCCACCTCTCTTATCGCGCGCTACACATACGACACACATATTATGAATTCCTGGAATTGACGAGCATCAGACACACCATACGTTGTGTACGTTGGCATGCAGAGCACTTATGAAAAAATCAAAAGCTTTGTCTTTAACCCTATTAGCAAGCCTATTGCATATAGTGGCTATATAGGGATCCCAGCAATGTCTTTGTCCAAGAGCTTTGTCTCAGATTCATAGTCATCCAGGCCTGAATACTTTCATTTAATCCACACCACCAGGCAATGTTTTAAATAGCCAATAGACGTCACTGTTCGAAAGTTTCAAAACTTTTGAAAGCATAATAATAAGCAACTCATAGTGACATGAAATTGTTGACCATTGATAGGCTAATATCAGATAGTCTCAAAGCGTTTGCAGGCTAAGGCTATCAGTGGGAGGTGGGTAAATGATAAATACAGTATAATGAAATGCCAAAGCTAATGGTGTTTATGTATTACTCCACGAAAAACTGTGCATGTGAAATCGTGAGTAGACCAGGTGACCTTACATGTTAGACGCGTCAGCCTTCGGGAGGTCACATGTTTCAATGTCACCTCTTGGCCAGCAACAAAATAAACCGGTTCATTATCAGCATTCAAAAAATACAGAGTTACATGCACATAATGCTAAGCAAATAATTATATTGCACATTCCATACACCAGTAGGCTACGTTACGCGAGACCAAACCGTTATGTTGCATTCGGTAATCAACTGCCCATAAAGTCCTTAGCTCACACACTTTAGACACTTACATTAGTGGTTGTAAGTGATGGTTAACTCTTCATGATCATAATTATTCATGAAAAACATCTTTAGCTTTTGTAGGCTACCTTTGCTTGGAGCTCATCTTGTTCGTATATCTTCAGCGCACAAGTAAGCGGAAAACTATACACTTAAGGAGATTGAATTTGAAATTAAAACATGGTACAATACCAATCGAGTACCGGTATTTTAAATTAAATTTAAAAAGGTATGGCCACGACGAAGAACGTTTGCCTGCCAGGATAAGCTTATTTGACACCTTGTGTTTAAAGACAATATTATCTCGCTAAACTATGCTGCGGAGATTCAATGACACTTCTGCATAAAGTGACCTGGTTCTCAGACGCGGTTCAACCTATACATTTTGTTAGTTTTTATTATTATTTGTGTTACCCCGTTTTGGGCCAAGACGGCCTTTTGTGAGGGAGTTCAACCTATATATATGAAGTGGTCTAATTCATGACGGAACACACTCTACAGTATATAAAGAATCAGGGCAATAAAAATGAGTTTCTTATCAAATTTACAGTCTAGTTTATCCGGCTCCAATTTTTTGCCTGTAAGACGTGACTGCATCTTACTAAAGGTCATAGCTATAGATGACTGTCATTCCTGTCTTTTTTACGTGTCCATTTTCACTTTCACTTATAGCGCACCTGCATAATCGACAATAATAGTCCCATAGTCTTTCCTACAAAAAAAACTTTTTATCATCTAGGAAGTACTTTTATCATTTAGGCGTGAAGTGGATGCAAGTATAACCTTGGAAGGTGTGACTATCTGATACTTTGCCTCTATTTATCCCGACTGCAATCATGCTCTGCAACGGCACAAACCAAGGGAACATAAACGAAATATTATAGTCATGAGTTCAAGGCGTCATGCAGGATATCCTGGTTCGACCACTGACTAAGGTGTTCTTTGGTCTGCACCAGTACCTTCCAGGACTAATCCGGGATGATCTCCATGAGGAAATGACCAATCATCTCTTTCCTTCCCTACTGTTGTCCCTCAATGGGCGCGTGCAAGTGTATACTGTAGTCTACTCACTTCTTAGTTTGTGTAAGTGAAAAACATTTACAGTGGTTTCATGCTTGAAATTAACCATTCAAAAGGGCCTTTTAAATGGTTAATTTCAAGCATGAAACCACTGTAAATGTTTTTCACTTTGTAAATAAAGTAATGACATTTATTTCACATGGTGAGTGCACAAACAGTAAATCATTAATTTTGAACTTTGTTGGTGCAGAATATCGAGTGTTCTTCAAGAGAATATTCTCCTTTGCATTTTCAATTGCAAATAACAAAATTAGAAACACGCCTACCTTACTTTATCCAATGCACACGTAGGGCACAGCAACCTCAGGCCAATCATTACACCACAAGGAGAATTACTTAATAAGCAACATGACATTGAACTCTTTTTATTCCAGTATTAACACTTTCTTGCCTTTACCTCCCACTGCACGTCTCATTAATGACAGAAATCAGTTTCAAATTTCCTTTCGCTCTCCTTACCATGTATCGAGTGCGATATAAACACACTGTAATCAACAAATGAGAGCATGATTGTATCAGAGGTGAAGGATGATGCACACATGCTTGAAGGGTATGTGTCTGGGACCAGTGCTGTACGTGAGGCAGGTAAGGGACAGCAAGGGTATCTGTCACCTTGAGCATACCTGTGGTAGATGCTGGCCTCGTTTACCCCTTCTTTCTTTTTCTTTTTTTGTATCATTTGAGGGCTTTCGATGCAGATGCCAGGCACCCTAGTGTCTACCAGGATTGCTGCAGAGTCAGCTCATTTGAATTCTGCTGCCAGAACGAGATGGATACCAACTCACGGTTGCTGCTGGGACTTTCACTTGGACTACTCCTAAGTGGTAAGTTGCAGCAATGTTGGCATTTAACTACCGGTTAGGTATTCCCGAAATTCAACTTTTATTTCCAATATATTGCTTCTTTTGTCGATCTTTTATTGCTACATTCAATTCAAAATCATAATATGATTGTTATAGACTCGCTTACCGATTGCAGACTGGCGCAAAAATTTCATATTGATTATTACTATTATCTATTATGGATCAATAATTTGAAAAAAAGAAAGTTATGAAATGTTAGAGTATTAGCAAATTTCTTGATCTATTGCTCGTCTATTGCCTACTGCTCGTGGCGTAATTTTGAACTAGTTTTCTAACAACATGGTTACATCGCACAGAGAAGTAGGCCTATAATGATATAATTTTTTGGAGAGCATAGGTGGCGACATAAATCCAATTGCAATGTCATAAGAACTCTGTATTGTCCTCAAATGAAAGGGTATACTTGTAGCATACCCGCTTATTACTTCTATTTATCGCATTGTCGAGCAACACTGGATTGGTGACCTACATTGTCGTCAACATCTAATTGGGAGAAATGTAAGAAGTTTCAAGGATTCCTTATTTCACATAAAATGATTTAAGGTCATTTTTGTAACAGTTACATTTGTAGCCCTTGGTTTACTTATGCAAGTGAGTATAGTATTATGTGTAAGCTTAGTGCAGGATGTCTAATCTACCACCATTTTCAATGACATAACCCAAATAGCCTCTTGCACATTTCGTAAACAAAAGCTTGGTGTCAGAAACGTTTGTCCGTGATGCATATTGTCACACATCCTTGAAAACCACGTGCATCAGAAAAGAATAAGCTCCTGTCATGAAAGACCAGTAATGTCCTGACACTGCAAATCTGCCGGTCAGCCTCGGTGTAATTAGCCTGCATTCTCACTCCATTCTTTGCAATGCTAGACCTTGATAGAAAGATTCACGACATCAATCATGGGTATAAAAAATAGCTGGAGACAGCATGTGGTAACGTACAGTATGTAATCGTCGTGTGACATGCAACTTCAACCGCAACTTTTCATTGCAGGTTGTGAAGTGGAGCCACAGAACCTGATGGGCAATCTGTTGCAGCTGCTATTCCCCCGGAACCAAGTGACCTTTCATCTCTGGACTCGGTGCTGATGACTCTTCCGCTTTACTTTGCACCACAAAGTACACCATTCTTCTCCGCACTTTATATTCTCTTTTGACTGACTTGCACACAGGCAGAGGAGCTGACTATAAGCGTCATTACCCTTTCTCTATGACGCAATCTGAACCTCACAACTATACCGTAGTGATAATCCCAACACTAATATCCGGTCAGGGTTCTTTAGGCAATGTAAGGAGCAGAAGCTGTATAAGCATTTATTATCGTTGACATATTATAGCATTGCATCTTAAAGTTTTGTGGCACATTACTCTATAGCTTTAGTAGTACAGAAATCACTGTGGTATAGCGGTCAGTTTACATGGTGACGCTGAATCATTAGATCAATGGCCAGAATAAATATTGGTTGTCGTGCTAATAATGGTCCTTCTTGTGATAGTTCGGACCATCTGTAAATAATTATCATTCATCCTTACTCTTTCCAAGGACAGCACCATCCTTGGCACCATCTTTATAAGTACAAGTAGTATAATGGGGAATTTGCTTTTCAACTACCTGTAACATCTTTTACTCATTCAGGTAGCCGTAAAGACTTTCTGAATCAGTAGCTTATAGTGTATCAATTACGTTTTTCCACACTCTGTAACTTACTCGTACCTGCAATACCAACGTTTAGTTATACAAATATACCGATATTTTGCAAATGTGTTGTAAGCAGATGAAGGGAAATATGAACCAAAAATATCTGAGCCAACCACTAAGTAATACCAAGGTAATACTCAAGGTAATACTTTTTCCAGTACATTTATTAAACGTTTCCTAGTTTAGGCCTTGGAATTGGGCATAATTTCGCTATTATATTCTGTGCACTTGCATATCAGCTTCTCTAGATTTCTGTGCACCAGTTTTTTCCCCCTGCGCAAAGTATATGATTGGCTCATCTTTATTCTTAAGAGAGGTTAGCAGCAGAATTAATAATCTTTCAGAAATACCGTAGAGTCAGTAAGACACATCATGCGTTGCAACATAATAGTGATTGGACTAGGCTGAAGTTGATTTAGTTTTTCCCGGAGCGTTAGGGTGGTTATCAGGGTGAGCTGTTAGTATGACTGAAGTTATATTACATAACACTTGCTTCTCTCATTAACACCTGAGCAATTCCTTCATATATCTACTGTACCATTACAAATGCCAATCCGCCCTCGCCCATGTAACTTAATACAGAATGGTGCACTACTCAAGTCCTGGTTCAAAAGTAGTGGGGGAAGAATTAATATGGGGACGTTTACCCTGGCAAGCACTTGGAAGAAAAACAATGTGTAGGAAACAACCATTAGATTGCATTAACTGATTTGCAGTAATTGCTACTTCTTTTTAGAATTATTGCTGGATAATAACACAGCGCAACAAAAAAAAACTTTCGGCGTGTTATTCGGAAACCACTATGCACATCATGTTAGTAGGACCCAAAGTAGCTGGGAAACGCCCGGGATTTCTCTCCCAAAATGTGCAGTGGGTCAGGGTGACCAAAAACCCGAAAAATTCAAAATATTGACGTTTTTTGGCCTATTTCCAGGTCTGGCAACCACTGTAAGTTTCGGATTTTGTTTTTTCTGGCATTAGGTGTTACCTGGGTCTAGTCTGAAGCCACTATGGTGTTTAAAGTCAATCTTTTATAGAAACTGTGGTTTTCCAGGGTCCTTTTTATGGAAAAAATTTCGTTTTTTGGTACTTTTTCGTCAATTTTTGGGGAACAGTGTATGGACTTTTTTTTAAAAAAGTGTAGCGTAATGGGCTCTTTAGAGACCCTACAATCAAGGAATAATAGTAGAACTTTCCTATGCAACCCTAGTACGCGTGTGCAAAAGCCTAATCTTGGGTAAAATCGCGTTTTTTCGCATTTGTGGTGATTTGACTTTTTTCAACATTTAAAACCAAATATTCCTCGGCTTTAAAATATATGAATTCTTCTTAGTCTAACAAACTGTCAAGGACCCCCATAGTATGGAAAAAGACTACGATTTCCATAAGAAACCCATGTGCGCGTGTATTTTTTTTTGTACGCGTACGCGTACATGGGTTTCTTATGGAAATCGTAGTCTTTTTCCATGCTATGGGGGTCCCAGACAGTTTGTTAGACTAAGAAGAATTCATATATTTTAAAGCCGAG
>JYFJ02008751.1:0-11517 GCA_000934665.2 Catajapyx aquilonaris | reverse complement strand
TTAAAATATGTGCCCATCTGAACGGGTACCGTGGCCAGCCGGGGCTCCGCAAGCCGGGGCCGGGGCCGGCCGCGGCTAAGGTCGGCCCGTCTGGACGGCCCCATATTTTAATAACAGCTACCCGCATTTGTAATAGTGGTCGGTAGTCATGGCAGCGACGAAAAACAAGTGACGCGCAGTATCCGTCGCCGAGGCCAAGCCGTGGCCAAGCAGCGAGCCAACTTCCAGGAAGTCGGCCAAGTTGGCCAACTTCTGAGCCGTGGCCTGGCCGTGGCCGTTGCCGTGTGAACCGTCGCGGCCTCGACCAGCCGCGGCTGGCCGCGGCTAAGGTTGGCCCGTCTGGACGGCAAAGGGGTGCAGTGGCCCAAAAAGGTTAAGAACCTCTGCTTTCGGTATAATATGTTCCTGGGCTTGGCTCAATTTAGACATGTTTGTGGGTTGACCCATTATCGTACACCACTGCCCAATTATCCCTCCGCTTTCGATCACTTCTGTGTGTACGTTGACTGACACCAAGTTCAACATATGTACCAGACACTACGCACGGGTTTGCTGCTATAAATAAACATTGAATGAATAACATGTTTTGATAATCTACGTATATGTAAGGCAAAGTTTCTTCTTCTGTTTTGTTTGTTTGCCCATGGCAACAGCATTTTGTTGGCGGTTACCNGGTGGTGTCAACAACCTTTGAGTAGAAAGTGTCAGGCTGCCAGTGCAGGGCAGGTGCCGCAGCAGCCGACGGGGAGTGACGACGCTGAGGCCGTCGTCGTCATCCCATCCAGCAAGCCGAATCGACGGACGGAGGACCGTCCTCCAGTTCCAAAGGAAGAATCGAACAGAGAAGCCCCAAAATAAAAAAAAAAGGCACACTGTGACACACTCGGATGGGGGAAAAGTGCCGGTAGCTTCCCTTCCTCACCAGTCGATACCATCCTCCACAGGGTTGCCAAGAGCCCGAAATCCAGTGGTGCCAACATCAACGTTCCAATTTTTGAAAAGCAATCAATGAGGCATAATAAATAGGGAATCAATGGCATCAATAGTTTATTTTCTCCCAGTACATGGGCAGGATGCAAATGCGTACCAAGTGTTGCTTGGCAGTCAGTCAGGCACTGGGTGATCGCAGCTCTTTTTATTTTATTTATTTACATTGCATGCTTGCCGCCGCCTCTTCCGCCCTTCCCGCCTCCCCGAGGGCCGCCTCTCCCTGCACCGCCACCGCCTCTCCCTCGGCCACGGCCCTCCCCACGGCCCTTGGATGCCTTGTGCTTCTGGGTCTTCCACTCTCCGTCCCCGCCACCACCCTCCTCCTCCTGATCCCCGCCCTGTTTGACCATGTGCTTCATCTCGTCATCCACAAAGTCAAAGGGGTCCCTACCGCCCCCTTTCACAACAGGTGCGCACCACTTCTCCTCTCCTCCGCTCCCACTGTCATCGTCCATGTCATACACCACTTCCTTCTTCTTCCTTGACCTCAGCTCCATCCCGCCCACCCTTGGAACCTCCACCACCTCCATCTCGTGGGCCGGGGACGGTTTGGTCACCACCATCCAACACGGTTCCATCTCCTCCTTCTCATCCTCCTCTCGCTTCACCGCCATCTCTTCCACATGCATCTTTTCAACCACCCGACTTCCTCCGTCAGGTGGAGGCACCGGATTCTCAGGGGGGTCTAGCATCATCGGAAGAAGAACCTCTGGAATCATTGCATCAATCAGCTCATTTCCATGCTAGATTTCTCTCAAAGAAATGTGACTCTTAACATACAACCAATAAAATGCAATTAGATAATCAAAAACGGTCTGGTAATAATTGTAGTGAATATCATGCCATCCCGCAGTATCTCACCGTTGTTGATAACTCCAGTTGCTCCCTTGACCTTCTGCCTGAGCTGCTGAACCTCATTCTCCAGGGCTTCCACCTGAGCCTCCGACATCTCCCACTGGTCACACAGGCTGTGGAGCTGGGCCTGAAGCGTGGCCTGCATTGTGGTGGCATGTAACGCACCGCTGCTCCTCTCAGGCGCCTCTTGACTGCGGAAACACAGACCATAAAGCATGCAGCCTCCTCCCGCCCTGAAGGGAACGTACCAGATTTGGGCCAGCACCTGCTGGACTATCCCGCAGGCAGGGCTCAAGGTGCTGGGAGTATTCTTGTACTGGGTCTGCGTGGTGTCTCCCAGGTTCTTGATAGTCAGCGGCACCGGCTGCAGTCTCCTGCGGGAGAGTCAGTGTATTTTCGCACGCTATGCCGCGTATTAGGATGTACCTGAACCGGTCCATTCTGAAAAATCCAAATTGCGAGGTGTGCGTGGCGGAGTTTGGCGCTATGGACGTAGTAAGGAGGCAGAAGAGGAAGGAATCCGCGGCCGTGTGCTGGCAGAACGGTGGCGACTGCGAGAGAAGAATGCGGTGGATGTCCCGATGAACCCGCATCTCACGAACAGACACCGTGGGTACAAACTCACGCCGGAATCGGTACCACCCAACCACCTCCTGGACAGCGGAAATTAGTCGTCGCCATGTTATAAGTGTACAACAACGCACCTTTTCCTTCCCGTTCAATATGGAGCGCAACTTGAGCTCGTCCACTTGCCCCAAGTTGTTGTAGAATTGCCGTGGCCGATCGCACGGGAAGGATCCGTACACATCTGCGAACATAACCCAATTATTTTAAGTAGGTGAAGCTTTAATGTGGAAATGGGAGTACTCACTGACTAGTGTCTCCGTGACCTGGTTGGACATGTGGGTGTCGCTGATTGCATCCGTGGTGTGGTGCACCACCTCTCCCAGGAGGAACCCTTCCTGGTCCGAGAGTGAGTTGGCGTTGTCCAGGAAGAGGAAGGACAGCGCAGGGGAGGGCACCACCACCCTGACCCCGTCGGAGGAAGAGGAGGACAGCCTGACCCCTGACATCTTCTGGGATTGACGAACGGTCAGTATCGATCCCTTCCATCGGGATCGTTAAAGTGTGGTGACGTCATAGATGATACCAGTGGATGGGATCGATACTGACCGTTCTTCACGTGACTTTATCTTCTCACTGAAGAAGTCATTGCTCATCAAGTACTTATTCATTACATCAAAAAAGGGTAAGTACATGCTTTAGTGATTGTTGCTGGTTGATGCACGGCTTACATTGCAGATGGCCCACTCTGCTGCAAGGGGTAAGCTCATCGCTGTGATTGGGGATGAGGTATGTAGCCTGCACGTAGCCCCGCGTACAGCGTACTGATTGCTTTTTTGCCTATTGCAGGACACTTGCGTTGGGTTCCTCCTCGGTGGGATTGGAGAGATCAACAAGCACAGGCAGCCTAACTTCCTCGTAGTCGACAAGAGTAAGTCGTGGCCGCTGTTTGAAAGGGCAAGGCTGACGCTCTCTTTTTTCCCTCGCCGACAGATACGAGCGTTGGGGAGATTGAGGAGTGCTTCAAGCGGTTCATCAAGCGAGATGACATTGACATCATACTTATCAACCAGAATGTAAGTCGCAACGATGTGTCAAAGCAGCGTGTAAAGCGATATCCTCTTGCAGGTAGCGGAGATGATCCGACATGCGATAGAGGGGCACAACCTTCCGATCCCGTCCGTCTTGGAGATACCTTCAAAGGACCACCCGTACGACGCATCTAAAGACTCGATCCTCAGACGTGCAAAGGTATACTGTACTCGCAGATCACTCAAATTGCCGGTGCTAACCGTTTCATATTGTCCGCAGGGCATGTTCAATCCAGAGGAGTTGCGCTAGGTGGAAGACCGAGAAGTATTGTTGTTACCAGTAGTCGTCCAGCACATTCCATGGCGGTGTGTGGGTCCCCCAAATTTATTTCATTTGTACACACACTTTAGTCTGCGTACTTCCTCTATGCTGTACATGTTGCCTGCTCATAATAATAAAATTATTTGGTTGACTTGTCCGTACCAATGATCGTAATGGTTCAGTTAATTTTTTCAAGTAACCTCGGGAGCTCTTTATTATTGAAAGTTACATTTCATGATTCGCGTCAGTGGCGCAGAGATTTACTTCGTTTCCGCAGCATCTCCCTCAGCTCCCGTCTCATTGATGGATGTTTTCCTGACTGTCCAGAGCAGCTGCTGGAGTCCAAGCACGTGCGGATGCCTGCAGATCACATTCATTTACGGATCAGCAGATTCTGACCTCGCATTGCTTCATACCTGTGGATGAATCCATGGTCGGTCGGGAGCGCAAACTTCCAACCTTTCCCTGTCCCAAGCTGATCTTCCTCCAGCTTCCCAATGGGCCGGAGAATCTCCAGCACCTCTCTGTCTGGAATATGCGTCGCTGCGACCACCTCCTTGCGATGCACGGTCTGGCCGTCAATGAACCGATCCAGCTGCAACACATTTAATTATTAAGCTCTTGTTATAAACTTGCAGTAATTACTCACAATGTAGTCTCTGCCTTTCCGCATGTTCTCTGCAGGGACCCCGCAGAAGCCGCTCTTCCAACCGTCTGGATACAGCAAGTGACTCTGTACCACCCAGTTTCCTTGGACCATCACCGCACATGTCTGCACGATTTCCAGTAGATTTTCTGTCTCAGACTCCACGCCCAGTATGCGCAGGAGTTCTTCAGAACGTGAGGCTTGAACTATAGGTGGGGAAAAAATGGCCATTAACCTGTAATTATTGGAATGTTGTCCTCACCCTTGAGCATGACGGCCGTTACTTGAGCTTCCAGCGGGAGTGTCTGGATTTCCTGAATGGTTTGTTTGGAGTAGTCAATCTGGCCGCGACACCTGATGACCGGCCGCAGTGATAGCAACCTGGCAAGGTATTGCTCCGGTGACATCTTTTCTTTCCAGGATTGCGCCGACTTATCCTGGCACAGAAGACGGTCCACGTCGCTCTGGCCCCCCTGGACAACCTGGAGGTCCACCCACGGCTCCTCCTCACGTTCCTTCAACAGCTCCTTCTGCCTTCCGTCCCTCATCTGTTTGCTCGTACCCTCCCGCTTAAACTTGACGCTAATCTTTTCATCCTCCAGCTTCTCGGTTGCTGGCGTCTCTTCTGCGTCCGCCTTATCAACGTGCCCGAAGGTTGGCTTCATCTGCAGCATCCCATCCAGCGGAACCAGATGCAGCTCCCCGTTCTTGACGATCCCGACCGCATACCTCCCGGTGTCCGCAGTGCTGGAGCCGGACAGCACCAGCTTATCCATCACTCCGCTGTTAGTAGGTGAAAATAATGTAACCATTGCATTTTTAGCCATTTTTTAACACTTGCCTTAGGAAGCACGGCTGATCCCCGTCGTTGCTTACTAAAGCCAAATGGGCCGCCTTGCCGCTGTCAAAGTTGGGGCCATGCGTGCGGATAGGGACATCCATCTCCAGCGTCTCACTCTGCGGCTTCAGTCTGGCCTGGGAACAGCACTGCGTATAATCCACATTGCATTGTCGTCAAGCGGTTATAGTTACCTGCGAGGCTTTCTCATAGTACGGGTTGTCCTTGCTCCGCAGCGGGTACTGAGCCAGGCACAGCCTGTCTGGGTACGAGTTGTTCAGGTACACTGGATACTCCTCCACCACTGGATCCTCCTCCTCCTCCTCTTGGTGGCTCATCATTTTTGCTGGACAAATTTCCAGTAAGATGGGCCCCCTGGACAAAATGGCCGCCCAGGGGTGCCAATTCCAGCAGGTTGGAAACCCTGTTTGGGCGGTAAGTTCAAAATAATAAGGGTATCCCGGGAGATTGTTGTTGTTGTTGCATTGTTGTGGAGGGGAAATGATGTCTCGAGGGCTGGTGGATTGTGTGGTGGCGACTGATGTCGGGACGGCTGCTGGAATATGCACCGACAAGGAGGTGTGGGCTGTTGGACTCTGCCTGTACATGCACCACGACCAGAGCATGGGTTGCGACTACTTCAAAGTCGGGATGCCGCCAGAGGCAGGGCATGGTTCGTGGTCGTCGCAGTCCAGGGCCATGCACCAGGCCACCAATGCCATCGCGGCCATCAACTTCTGGACCGGATTCCTCAGGGGGAAGAGGGCCATACTGTACACCAATCTGTGGACAGCAGACGGAGCAGGTCAGTATATACCAGGGAAACTTATTCTGTCGGCGCCTTGCGTCTCTCTGTTTGGGGCGTTGCCAAGGCTGGCGGCCATTTTGAAGTGTGGGTAACGCCAACGAGGTATAAGCACAGGCAAAAATATGGTCCGCCATCTTTGATGGTTTTGGCGCCCATGGCAAGAACACGCCCGAATCAAAGATGGCGGACCCTATATTTGCCTGTACTTATACCTCGTTGGCGTTGCACACACTTCAAAATGGCCGCCAGCCTTGGCAACGCCCCAAACAGAGAGACGCGGAAATCGAATGTTTGCGCCTCTTAATGTGTCATGCATTGTCTTAAAATGTGCCATCAACAGCTGGTGACAGTCGGCTGTCTGAAGACGCTGAGGCTCGTATCCGTGACGAGATACACCGTCTCCAGGAGTGTGAAGCGTGCGCCATTGACTGGAGGAACATTGTCCCATACGGATACGAACAAGCATTCACAGAGTTGAGAGGGTACGTATTATACCTGCTGCCTTATTATACATGACTTATTATGTCTGATTGGTATATACAAATGATGTGCACACAGGATACACTTCGAGGAGTTCAGGTCGCGAATATCGAGGATGACGCATGACGCTGGGATTGTCGGGCAGTGCTTGTTCCGTGACGTGAGTGTCCGACGTGACCTGTCGTCCGAGCTGAAGGAAGTGGACAAGGCTCAAGGGACATGGGCGTTGTACAAGGCACGTAAGGAGCAGCAGAGGAGGGTGACATTCGGCTCCTGGATAAGGACGCACATGCCTGGACCAAAGTGGACACTGGCCATCGCAGCCCTCGCAGCCTTCCTGGCCATCCCATCAGACTGGATCGGAACCGGAGACATTACTCTCGCCGATCAATAACAAATGAAGTGCATGTAACCACAACAATTTATATATTTTATTCCATCACAATAAACGGGATAGTTAGTTGGTGGCGTTGTTTGTGGCTGGTGCCGCTGCTGCTTCGCCCTGGCTGAGGATGCTGTCGTCGTTGTCACCTTGTCCGTCTCCAGGCGGCAGGACATAGTCCAGCAGCTTGTCCTTCTCCTTCTCGTCGACCACTGTGGCCAGGAAGGCTGCACGGCAATCCTCGTTGGGGATGCAGGGTCCGAACGCCTCCAGCAGCAACGGCTGGTTGGACACGGCGGTCGTGTAGTCCTGGAAAGAGATCCGGGCGTCGTGGTCCAGATCCAGCAGCTTCAGGGCCACGTCCAGAAGGTCCTTCACTCCTTCGTCCGGATCCTCATCCATCGGCTGCTTCACCTGAAAAACAGACACAAATCCAAGACAGATCTCACACTGATGCAGCTTCCTCCAGTGCCCGTACCAGACTGGCCTTGAGAAGATGGAAGATCTCGTCCCGTGTGATGAACCCGTCGCTGTTGAGGTCGTACACTTCGAACGTGTACTTGATCTTCTCCTGGAGGCTGCCTCTGATGATGGTGGCCAACCCGGACAGCCACTCGTCGCAGGAGACCACCCCGTTGACATCCTTGTCGAATATGCGGAACATCCTGTCCATCAGCATGTCGTCGTTCATACCAAACGTGTTGTACAGCACCTGACGGAACCTGTTCCTGTCCAGGATCCCCATACGACCATGGAGCTCCACCAGCGCCTCCAGTTCCAGCTTGGTAAAGTGCTTGCTCCTAATATTGTAAACAAATAGTGATGTACACACAAGTTCATGTAGGCTACAAGAAAATGGTGCTGACTTGCGAAGGAAGTTTTCGATGATGGTTGGAGCGTTGGACCTCTGCTTCTCCTTCTTCTTCTTCGTCTTCTTTCCGCCTCCACCCTTCTTACCACCAGCATGCGATGCTCCTCCAGCAGGGCCCCCCGCTGGCTGACCACCGACGGAAGGTCCGGCTTCTCCTGCGTGCTCGTTGACGTTGCCCTTTCCCTCCGCCTCGTCCTCATTCGCCCCCTCCGGGTTCTTACCCGTCATCTTGCTGATGGTGATGGTGACAAGAACGTGTGTCACACGAGCAGGCTGCTGGCACACTCTGAGCAGCAGAAGCAGCAGGAACGAGGCCGGATCGAATCCTGCTCGCCTGCTGTTGACGTTGTCATGGCGATCCCAAACTCACATGACCCTGTGACATCAATTGGTGACATGCCGAGAGCGAAAGTCGGTGGGTTGCAATGGAAGCCATTTTTATTATTATTCACAGCAAGGCGTGTATGTACAACAGGTCAGTCAGTCAGTGTTGCGCGAACAATAAGTCTGGCGTGAATAAGATTTGGATCAGCAGCTTTCCATATTGTAGATCGAGCAAAACGGTACATGTGAAAGCGCTGCATATAAAAAGGCAAAGCACGCGATGGTCACGCCAGGTTGCTTATCCAACAGTGATGAGTGTAATTATTCCATCATGTTAATTAGAGGTCTACCACCACTCCTTCTTGGCGGGCTTCTTCTCGGGCTTCTTGTGGTGGATGTACACCTTCTCGTACACCGGGTACTTCTTGTATATGTGCACCTTCTCGTACACTGGAACCTTCTTGTACACAGGCACCTTCTTGTACACGGGATACTTTTCGTACACAGGAACCTTCTTGTACACTGGGTACTTCTCATACACCGGGTACTTTTCGTACACTGGTACCTTCTTCTCGATCACCTTCTGAGCCTGGAACGAAACAAAAAAAGTGTTTATATACACGTACGGTGGTTATGACTCAATTACTGACCGGTCCTTTGAAGTAGGCCCATCCTGACCCGTATGACCCTTTGTGGTGACCCTTGTGACCCTCGTCGTCCCCACCAGATGACCCGACGTCGAACTCCCAGCCATGCTCGTGTCCTGCATTAACTCCAATTATGCTCAGCATCACGCAGCACGTGGCCAACGACGCGACAACAACCTAATAAACGTACGGATAACACAAATGCAATTATTAGACCTGTTGCAAAAATTGATTAATTATTTTTTTTCATAGAAGGCCCGAAGCGATTATCGGTGGGAAAAACTGCCAAGTCCTTCAGGATATGATTGTAATTACAGAGGTTGCGTCCTGATGCCATGCAACAACCCACAATCAACTACCTAATTAGGGATTGTCGAGTGCAATTTTAAAAATTAATTTCAAGTCGATGGGCACATTGCGGCAATTACACCTCTCTTTTTTTCTGTTGCTGCACTTACAGGTTTCATGTTGTCCGGCTGTTATGTGTGGTCCAGATGCTGCTTGCACACTGTGGATGTATAGATGATCCAATTTTGCGAATGAGGTGAGAGATAATCCACCCTGCTTTTATATACACGTGCTGGAGAGTGTTCCCTGGCGGCAACAATTCGCGAATAAACGGAAAGGGAGGCTTATTATTCCGGAAGTAATGATGCAATAACAGTAGTGACGTCACACTAGTTGATGTAGGGATAATAATGCAACTGTGTGTGTGTGTGTGTGTTAACCAGCCTGTACGAGAATGAAAGCGGTGAGAGAGCACAAGGAGTGATGCTAATCTCTGGAAGCAGGTTTACAACCAAGTTGGACACGGTTGACCCCACATAAAATACGGTATTATGCGGCACCTAATTGTTACACTATATATGGATGTATATGTGACGTGAAGCAGAATATCTGAACTAATAAATTGCAAGAGAAAGTGATTACCCTCATTGGAGATTTTGAGACGCACAAATATGGTCATTTATGTACATACGAAAGTTTTGTAAGTAATTTTGTGCCATCACCTGCACCTGTTTGTGGGCCATGTCAATCACGTGATGCCATTTAATTACAGTAATGACCCTAAGGATTTGACGAACATAACAGTGTCATCAACAATTAGTAATTTATTCCAGCAGATTATTGATGTGCACGCCATTTTCTTTGGGCACCAGCAGCCGCATACTGTATTCATTTTAGAAGAGCAGCTAATGTCCTAACTAAAAACGAAAAGTGGAAAATTGCTGTAATAGCACATGTCGGAGGCATAATTATCTCCGGTGTTTACAGCAGCGGAATTTGTTTGTTGGCGTAACTCTATCTTGCATGATGCAACTTGCCAGAAGTGACCTGCATTTTTGTGATACATTGTGCGACATGGCACACATAATTACAAGTGTATCACATTGCAGGGAGAGTGCTGCCAGCGTCCCCCTTTTTATTTTGGGAGTGGTGATATAACAACACTGCCCAAGATTGTAATTACACATTTGCTTTCATTTCTTAAAAATTCTAGAGAGAGCATTGGGAAGATGGATTTATTTTTTTAAAGTAGCAATTCACACCCCTTTTACCGGTGCAATTGTGAGTGTAAATGTCAGGCATTTCTGGGGGGAAAATATATTTCCCCTTACGAGGGTCGTCCAATAAGTTCTGAGCCTGATGTTGAAAGACTGGCAGCCCCATAGCCCATGAATTGAGACACTTCCATTACTAGTAGTGCGAACAACACTGACTGTGATTAAAGGATTACTGTTGGCACAAAAATGAAGAGAGAGGATGCCAATGCACAATCGAGTACCCCCAAAATTGAGGCGTCCAAGATATTTTGGTTGTAAATTGAGCAAAAACTGATGATTACTTAACTACCACTGGTACAATATCTAATTGAAACCTTTTATCTCCGTATGTTGTTGCAGCTCAGCTATAGTATGGAAATGTACAGTACAATTAATACCCAATGGGTGGAATTTTTGTCCCACTGTTATAGTTACTGCTAACTTAGCCAGGGTGTTGTGGAAATGTGAAACATTCCACCTGTCCAGCACTTCTGTTATCAAATTAAGTTCAGCTAACCACCACGCAACTGGCATTCCCCGCTGTAGATGCTATGTTTGCATCTTCCGACAGCATCACCCACAGGAGCACCATTACATCACATTGGAATTTCCAAAAATTCCTGATGAAACTTGATGAGTCCAGACTGTTCAACCCTGGAACCATGACGTGGGGTCTTTTAGGACACCCAAAGGAATTAAAATGCATTATAATGATGAAGTTGGTGGTCAGCAGAGACCAACTGTGAAAGGCTACTGGTAGGCAATAATTGTGCATTCTTTATACCAGGGTGGACCGGTCTAGATGACACAGGTAATTGGATTGTACTGTTGGCCGTCAGTTTGTGCCAACTCCAAGTGCCAACTGAACCTTTATTGACTGTCAACAACACATTGGTTGACACAACTGGCAACCAACAATGCAATCCAATTAATACCTACGTGTCCAGACTGTGTCCAGATGATGCCTTCATCATCAATCAGAAGAAGCTATGGAAATGTTGCCGATGCTGTAAAAGTGTTTCATGTAGAAATGATATTTCCCCTGGGTCTTAATCACTAGCTGGACAAGTACAGTTGAGCTGAAATGGAGCTGGGGGTTGGAGGTAGATGAATGGCAGGTACAGTGCTGGACACAATAGCATATAACAAGTGTAAACAACGACTTTGGCGTTACCTGGCAACTGGTCGTGTTCGGACATCGTCATGTGGAGAGTG
>JYFJ02008748.1:0-11527 GCA_000934665.2 Catajapyx aquilonaris | reverse complement strand
CCCACGGGTTGTGACATAGTTGGCTCTCCGAGGCTCTTTGTGGCTCTCCGAGGCTCTTTGTGGCTCTCCAAGGCATCGGTGAGCCCATAAGACCGTGGGTGAGCCTGCTGGTGAGCCGTGGAGAGCCACAACTCAAGAGAGCCGGTGTACACTTTTTTGAGGAGTGACTACCCCCTTATTTAATTCATCCTGCACATGGTGTTCTAAGTAGGAGATTAAGTGTAAAACTGCAGTATAATTTCGGCCATAATGAGTTAATATTCTATTTAAATGTTAATGTTAAGGTAAAATTACAAAACTTCTTTAACAATGAAAGAATAAAATAATTGTCTAAACTAAAGCCATGTTTCTACTGTTCAGGTATCTCCATTTGGACCTTGGACAGAAAATGTCTGTATCCACTTCTTTGCTGCCACTACCATTATCCCACCTACTCCCATCTGCATCCTGCTGCCTTTCCCCACCAGCCAAATACAGCACCTCCCATACTAGTCCATGGAGGAAAGAGGAATTTAGACTGATTCAAGGGTGAGGTGAAAAGAGAGGGATATGGGAGGTATATGGTGTGGCAAGGAGAGGTCAGGTGAAGGAAGCTACCCAGGTTACAACCCCACTGTCTTGCCCTCTCACCTCCTGCCAGAAACAGGCTGCGTGAGGTTCCAGCTTCCCCAGCTTTCCCACTTGAAATAATCTGGGTATAGCTATTCCAATAAATTGTTCATGCACAAATGCCGCCCGAAGAATAGAAATATGTCTTAACTTACCAACACTCTATGGTCAGAATCCTGAGTAAATGCCTGAATTGGCCAAGCCACCTTGCAGGAGTGCAGTAAAATTTTCAAATGTTGGAATAATAATATTATAATAATATCTTACCCCGTTATCAGCCTTTTTCGGCTCTTTAGGGGGGATTTTTGTTTTGTCTGGAACTCTTGCTTACATGTTTACTTTTTGCTTTTTGGGATAGGATAGGGTAGGAAGGAGGCTGTGGCCTTTTTAATTAGGAAGCAACCCTAGAATTCTCCTGGAGGGACCGTGGGAAACCACAGAAAACCATGGTTAGAGTTGCCGGCCCCGGGGCTCGAACCCAGGACCTCCCGATTAGCAGTCGGACCCTATAGCCACTCCACCAAACTGCTTCGGTATCAAGTGTTGGAATTAAGACTTTAAGTAACTAAAAATTAATGGGGTAAATGTATATTGACAAACAACAGCACTATACATAGTGCACATGGCTTGCACAAAATTAATATGAACTTGCCTTGCAAGTGCCTACCTACAAAGATTCAACATACTACTTTCATCTCAAAGGGAGATGGAGTGGCGCTGCGGTAACATGCGCCCAGGGATGTTAAGGTTCCAGGTTCGATCCCAGCCCAGGGTTACCCCCTTCATCTCTTGCAGAGCTGGGTCGTCTCTGGCTTCGTCTCGGGTGGAATCTCTGTTCGACATATCCACCCGGGGGAGTTCACAAATTATCTACCATGTTAGAAACTTTGCACTGCACATTGCACATCCCCTCCTGTCATCCAGCCCGTGGGCCCGGGTGCTTCAATGAATAGGCACCAATTGTACCAACTATTAAAAATAAGGGTCTGTGTGATATACCCCCATATGGGGGTGAAAGCACTACCCCAGGATTATTATTATTGATGATTATCATTATCTACTTTCATCTCATGATCTCTTCATCTGTCCCCTCCCAAGTTCTAGGCTAAAGGAGCCCCTGGCCAGCCAGATCTTTCATGTTCAAGAGACAGAATAAGCCTGACTGGTCAGGGGTAGTGACAAACTCACATCTGATTGGTATAGGCCTACTTGCATATTACTTGCAATCTGACTGGCTAGCCACCCTTATTCCCCGTAAGTTGGGGGTGCAGATCGCAAAAATGCTTCGCCATATATGATTAGGCCATCACATTTGGTAAAAATGTATACTGGGCAAATGACAATGGCATGGCCAGTGCAGACACTCACTGAGTGCCTGACCTGGTTGGTAAAAGAATCTGACTATACTAGTAGCAATTACAGAATAATCCTAATAACTGCATCAAAATGACTCACCATTATCCTACACATGAAGTTGGGTCGGACTTTTGGAAACAAATTGAACAGCTTCTCCAATTCTCTTCGGTCCAAATAAAATGCATCACAGAATGTGGCACTAAGAACTAAGTTGTGACAAACTCTGGGTAAGAGCCAGTCTAACGTCCCAATCATTGCACCCTTGTTCAAGTAAGCCACTACCTTCTTCTTCTGATCCTGCACCTCTGCTTGACCTGTTATCAGCAGTAGCATGCGAGAATTTTTCTCCCCAGCCTTGATTATCACCTGGCCTGGGGCATAGCATATGTGCATCATTGCATTGGCCAGGCAGCGAGAAAATCCCTTATCCAAGCCACCAAAAAGGTAGTTGTCCTCCAGTATCTTAGCCAAAAACTGGTACTGTGCTTCCATGCTGAGAGATTTGGGAAGAACTTTGGGCATGGATGCAAAAGTTGTACCCTTGTAGCGGTCCCACATACGCAGGTAGTATTGTGTTACTGTTTCGGACAATTCTTTTGGAACCTCCCACACCTCCATCAGTTGTCGGGTGCAATTCATGCGATTGATGAAATACCTGCGAGTTACGTCCTTAGCAAACAGAAGAAATCCAAACTGTGAGGGGATGTTGCCAAAATAGAAAATCCCACAGAACAAGATTACTAGGATGGTAAAGACACGTTCTGCTGAAGTGACCACAGGAATTGTTCCATATCCTCGCATGTATGAAGTGGAAGTAGCCCAAAAGGTAGAGATGAAATATGAGTACTCATGATGGGACCCATACTTCTCAGCAAAGTATCCACTCCAGAAAGTGCAATAGCTAAAGAGCCACCACGAAGTATGTGAAGAGCTCCATCTGGACTTATCCTCCTTATTGAGGTGGCTAGCATTGCAGTTTGCAAAACATTCATTATTGTGAATTGGCTGCAGGACAGGACCAAGGTAATAATGGAATCATCATTTAGGCTAATTCAGACAAAAGTTCAGATATGAAGCCATACGTACTTGGCACCCCATCAACTTCCACATGCAGGAGACTGTGTGCACAGCGAGGACACTGACTACAAAGTACTTCAAAAGAAATAAATAGCTAGGCTTAATGCTGATGGTGTGTCCCAACTTCTCTGCAAAAAAAAAGCAAAATTAATTAGCACAATCATTAACACTCTCTGGCAAACATAGATACTAACCCAGAGTGTTTTTAATTCTGTAGATCCTGAGCAATCGATTAAGCCTTAACAAATGGACAATATAATTGGTATCTGGCGTATCTTCATCGGACACATTTGCAAAGTAGATGTATTCTAGAGGGACAAGGCTGATGATATCAATGATAAGGAGTGCTACTGGAGGCCTGGATTTTGCATCGAATTTGAACATGCTGAACAAGACATCAATGGCAAAGAGTAAATCACAGGCATATGCTATGCTCAAAACACTGACAGGTAGGATGGAGTAGCTGGCATCAAATAAAACAGTGATATAGGAGAGAATGGTGGTACAAGAGACAACCACCTCCCTAGAGCTGAAGTAGAATTGTGCATACAAGTTCTTGGACTGTGGTGGGCCACTGCCCTTCTGCTTCTCACGCATCACACCTTGTTTGTAAGAACTCAGATGACTGCTTCCCATCATCTTTCACTGGTGCATTTAGACTCAGCCTCTCCACACTGAAATTGAAAAAATTTAAAATATGTCAAAATGATTCATTATAAGGATGGCTGCCCGCTAGACACTTTCATTTGATAATGACAAGGGAAGTGTAAGTGTTGCCAGTGGAGTTTCTGAATGCAATTTGGCACAATAATATAGGCAGGTAAGTTATTAAATAAAATGCAAACAATTTAGGCGGATGGCCACAAGGTCAAAAGTTATGACCTCTCGAACTCACAAGGGACACTTTCCAAGGTCTCACAGATTTTCTTGAAATCCGGTAGATTGGTAGCCGACCCAAAGGGATGAAAAACGCACCTAAAGTGACCTGCTCAAAATGACCCGGTTACCCCTTTTTGGGGGCTATCAATGCACCGAATTTCAAGAAAATGGGTGAGTTTTTGGCATTTAAGACTTGACCTCTGCCCCCCAAAAAGGAGTCACCAGGTCATTTTGAGCAGGTCACTTTAGGTGCGTTTTTCATCCCTTGGGGTGGCCTACCAATGTACCGAATTTCAAGAAAATCGGTGAGACCTTGGAATGTGTCCCTTGGGAGTTCGAGAGGTCATACCTTTTGACCTTGTGGGCATCCGCCTAAATTGTTTGCATTTTCTTTAATAACCTACCTGCCTATATTATTGTGCCAAGTTGCATTCAGAAACTCCACTGACAACACTTACACTTCCCTTGTGAGCTGGGTACGAAAATTAGGGGACCCAAAATTTGCCTTTACTGTCAGCTTTTAGACCATTCCTTCAGGGACCATTGAGGAAATTTTGCCCTTCATGTAATGGCAGAGATTTCAATGNTTTTTTTTTTTTTAAATTATGGATACCCCGTGATAAGCATCCTTGGGCTTTTTAGGGGATCATCTTTTAATTGACCGACTTTAATCATTGCCTTTGCTGTGATAGATTTTGATAGCGGGAGGAAACAGGAGAACCCGAGAAAACCCATGCGAACACGGAGAGAACCCATCGAAACTCTATCCGCATAAGTATCTTCTGTCCAACCAGGGGATCGAACTCGGGACCTTAGAGGTGGAAGGGTGTGGCGCTAACCACTACGTGACCATGTCGCCTTATGCAGAGATTTCAATGCTGTTGTTGCTAATAATTGTACATGGGCTGTGATAAAAAATGGCATAGACCTGCACAACTCATTCGCATTCTGTGAAAATATGAAGAACTAGCACAGGGCCTCTCATGCTTGCCCTCTCACTCATCCCCAGTTGTATTTCAAGCCCATGCTCAAATGTGCCACCGAGAGTGGCAAAATGTCTCTCATGTACAGCTGCCTTAGAGCTTACAAACAAATTGTAAGGATTTCTCTAAAATAAAGCATAATTAGTATTTCACCAAATACCTGCCACATAAATCATGTTATGTGATATGCATAAAGTTACATTCCCAAACTCCGTAATAGCTATGTTTATACAGGATTATAATTTGAGGATGCTACACACAAAATTTTCTGCAAGTTATAATTATAATAATTAATGATAATTGGGCATAGAGCATACCTCAATGAGGGTTTGACCAAACCTTTATTATTTCATATGTACTATTACTAATTTGAACTTTTTTGTGAAGCTCCCAGGTCTGTGGGCAGGCGTGATTGGGAGGGGATATGCGAAGTGCTTGGTCATTTTGTGAGTTCCCCCAGGTGGGTAGTCTAGCAGAGATTCCACCTGAGAGAGGCAAAGACAACCCAACTCGGCACAAGATGAAGGGGGGAATACCTTGGCTTGGTATTGAACTCAAGACCCTTCTACAGTATCTTCTAGGCTTCCCCAGCACCACTTCGCCTCCCCTGCTGTAAGTTTTAAATTACAAGTTCCGTACTACAGTGATTGGCTTGAACCTACAGTGTAACTAGCACAAATACAGATGAAGTGGTAGGAGTGAGTGGAACTGACTGTGAGAGCCTGCAAATTTTTTTTTCAAAACAGATGTTGAGCTAAATATGAAAGAAATATGAAATATACTCCAAATATCCTCAAACATTTCCCTGAAAACTACATAATGTTCAGTGAAAAGCAAACCCAGTGTATGCATGCTCAGATACTAATATGATTTATTTCTTACATTTGGAACATTTGCGTGGCCTGACCAGTCACCAGAGGGTTCATTGTATCGGTCAAACGAGATGGCCAGATCCATGTATCTGGCTGTCGCTGGCCACCCCTTAAAGCGATGGAGGCCGTGAAGAATAAAGTTTATAGTATAGTAATTTGGAAATAATTCCATTAATTCCCAAAAGACTGTGTATAGCCTACCTTATGCTTATGATATCACATGCCATGATTTGAAGACTACACTAGAGAGAAGTTGAGTGAATTTTGTCTGCAAGATGGACAGGCACCCCACACGAAGAGCAATAGTCACCGTCTCCGTTGTCCACGGTATTATTCCCAGGCTGACATCAGCTGCCCAACTGAGACACCACCAGCATGGCCTTCTTCGCGCTCAGCAACGGGCAATATGGGGCGCTGGAAGAACCATGCTCTGGTATGCACTACCTCCTGGCCCAGAGATAAGCGAGCAAACTGTCGGAAGGTCCTAAGAAGCCCTCTTCTCGTCCTGTGTTCCAACCGTGGTTCCAACAATGCAGCCGGGTTCCACGGAAGCAGCCGAGTGTTGATGTTCGTCCTTGCTGCGTTTCCTTGGTTATCCTCAGCGTGTCCTCAGGTTCCCTGGCACCGTTGCCGCCCCTGCCTGCATGCCAATGTTGCCAGATGAAATTTGAAGGGTTTCTCTCTGGAGGGACGACGTCCGTCCTCGTCCATTCCTGCCTCTCAAACAAAACCACGGTCTTCGGCGGGGTCTTCGGCATGGCAGGGTCTTCGGAATATGCACCAAACTCTGGTGAGTAGTACACTGCAGTCGTAGTGGAAAAAATATACATATTGTTGACCTTGCAGGGAAACTCGCTGATCATACAGTACAGGAATATCTGTAATCAAGGAGAGCAAAATGAGCCAAATATCGTGTTTTTATTGTGGAAACTGCAAATGGCTGAAAAGGTAGACGTTGGTCACATATTTCAGCAGTACTGGACTACAATCTGTTTCCATTTGTGCAAGTGAAGCAGCCCTAGAAGCTGAGTTTTTAACAATAGACTGCTGGATCGTACTTCAGGCCAGAGGAATCAGTCAAGTTATACAAAAAAAAAGAACGCCAGATTTCCTTGCTACCAGGTTAAAAATGTTAAATACAAGAAGAAATTTACACAGTGTATGTATGTGTCACACATTATATTATTGAACAACTTTCCAGTTCACATTTTATTTTCATAACCTGAAGTATAGGATCAAACTGTTGTGATTTTTAGATGTAGAGATGGCCCATGTAGCCTGCAATAGGAAAAGCCCAGAAACACGTGTAGCCTACAATGCAAGGAATGGGGAAATAATTTTTTTAAACATCTGTAGAAAGCAGAAGTAGAGATGTGCATATAATGTGGAACACCCATACGTTTCAGCTTCTACAGATTGCAAGAATAAATGGAACTGTCTGAAACCTCTTGCTGAAACTTATAACTTAATTAGAAAAAAGTTGTCTCTTAAGGCCATTTCACAAAAAAAAATGTCGCGCGGCAAACGGCGCGACTTGCGGCAAATTTTATTGTTGCCAACAATTGGCAACAATAAATATAAATAAAAATTTGCCGCAAGTCGCGCCGTTTGCCGCGCGACATTTTTTTTGTGAAATGGCCTTTAGATCTGGAAAGAAAATTACCGTTAGTTGCAGAGTTGTTTTTTTTCATAATCACATTTTTATGAATCCTCAAGAAAATGGTCCCTCAAAAAAAGTGTTCTTAATGTGGATACCTCTTTTATTGACAGAAATCACATACATATCGGGTAGAAGGGGTATTCTTTTTGCAGGGAAGAAAGAACATGAGGTACGGATGGGAATTTTTCAGAGAGGAGACATGAGTGCAATGCAATGTCAGAATAGTGGGTCACGTGCAGTCTCCCTGGAAGTTAGGTTGCCAGACGCCCCCAAGGCGCGGGTGAGAAACCCTCCTGACACAGGTGAAAGGGAACTCCTGGGCGGGAATTGAACCTGGGACTTTGCACTCAGCAAGTCGAGTTGTTATACTGACTCTGCCATCACGCCTCCCCTTACTGCCTCTATTTCACCCCTGTATAGTGGCATTTTGATGAGTATATTATGTTATAAATTGCATTCTGTGACACTGACTTTCGATAAGTTGCCTGTTCCTTGTGTGGAATAGTATTCCACATTAGGCAAATCCATGATGTATTCTACATTAGGCACACAATGCATGTCATTATTGTGAGTAATTTTTCCACTGCATAATTGAAATACTCAGTTATAATTTTTACTTGCACCGATTCTGCAGACCTTGCTGGTAACAGTCGTGACAACAAAGTTGCCCTGTGAAATACGACCACAGCAATAGATGTTGATACCTTTGATCAAAAACTTTTGCATGTGGTCGGCAAAAGTGATTAATCTGTTTTGCTAGATTCCCGTTTCTCTACAGTCTACACCATCGCTGATGTTGTTGTAAGGAGAACTATATTTTGTCAAAGTGTGAACAGGTGACACACAGTAGTATTTAAAATAAACTGGTTTCCACATTAAGTACAGTAAAACTTCTATAAATCGAGTCTCCATGGGACCTGGAAAAAAATTCGAGTTACAGAAGATTCAAGTTAGAGAAATTTGGATATTTTTAAAGCACATAACTCTATAAGGAAGCCTACCTTTATATCCAGCGACGAAAGTTGTTCAAAACTTAAAAATAACTTCCACTATCACACTTACAATGTTCCTCGTTGTTTTGGTGTAAAAAAAATCCATTATGGACATTTGCCTACTCCTAGATTCAAGGATTCAATTGTCACAATCGAGTCAAACTATTGTTTCGGTACGTATGGTAGACGGAGATCAGGAAATTGAGCCTTTCTGTACATGTGGCCTACTCTGGACCCTTCGGATGGGAAATGAGAAAATTTTCCGTACTCGCCAACATGAACTTCGGCTTAGGGAGACTGAAATTGCATTGATGTCCCATCCTAAGGCCCTGCCAGCACGTCGAGTTATGGAGAACTTTGAGTTATAGAAATTCGTGTTAGGGAAGTTTATTTCCTATTATTTTACATTGTGACCAACCAAGCTCATCATTATTTTTCTTCTACTTATAGTAGAGACCTTCGACTTAGGGAAGTTCGATTTATAGAAGTTTTACTGTATTCCACATGATGAGGCACATTTCCTCCTATATTTCCGTAAACCATATCAAAGTAAGCCAACAAATAAGATACCAGTACTCACTTAGAAGTGTATAATTATTTATTAGTGCACTGCTTGAACATAACTTTTGTCATTTTTGTGCTTGTATATATTTTGTGTATAATCAATCTTATATCTTGGCATTCATTTTGTCAATTCAATGTTTGCTACTTGACCAGAATGACCTTCATATATGTGTCGCAGGTCTCCTTCACTCTTGAGTAGTGTCGATCACGATTGTGTAGATTTGGGATTAGGCCACTAAAAAGAGTAATGCAAAATAATATGCTGTACAACATATAACTCCACAGGCATGCAATAATTTTTTGCTTAAGGAATGCATTCCAATTGCCAATGTAAAATCAGCTTAACTGCAGGTATGGTAATTTTTTTTTCTCACATTTCTCCAGGTGAACACCATTACTTGGAGCATAAAAATAATATCATAGGAAAATATATGAAAGTGCAACCACTAAGTTTCTCAAGAATGTTTCTCAGGAGTCAAAATGATAACTATTACCTGATTTTCATAAGGTCCTAATGACATCATCTCAGGGGTCACTGCTAAAGACTATGGTATTAGTGTCAATGACAATGATAACAAAGAAGATGTCATTTGGTCCTTACTAAAAATCAAAAGATGCCTTATTTTTTGCATGCTTGTTGGCATTATCATGATTGGCATAATTTCCTAATCTAAACAATTAATGCTGAGAAAATTAACAAAACTGCACAAAAAATCCCTTACATCATTCTGACAGCTTGCTGTCCTCTCTGCCATGACTGATTAATTCCTTCTTGCAGCAACGGCCATGGTAATTCTGGTTCTGACACTCGAATGTACATTACAGCTGATAAAATACAGTGTCCTACAGTAACTTTTGTTTGTTACGATATCTCGTTTGAACATTACCACCACTCTGACTGGTGTTTTCATTAGCCTTCTTTGTCACCTGTAGTGACTTCTCCTTGGCCAGCTGTAACTTGTGATAATGCATGAGCATTTTTTTTCTGGAGTTTGGGAAGTATGACAATGCATACTCCAAATCTTTTCCACTCAGCTGATACACTACAGCCTTGGAGCGCACTCTGTATGACACCGCATGTGGAGCAGTTGCATCCATCACTTGTACTTGCCCAAAGCAACTTCCAGCACCTACAGTCCGAATCGCCATCCCTTCAGTGGAGCCTTTGTCATCTTCTGCGTCTGTGCCCGTCTCTCCCCAGTGGGATTCATCATCCTTTCCACATCCCCACGATTTCCATAGTGTCCTCAACAACCCTGCCTTGTCATCCCATGGATCTCTCTCTGATTCCACCCACTCACCCACTTCTGTCTCCCCAATGGTGAAGGTGTTGTACTTCGTTTCATCTATTACATCCACGAGGCCCTCATGGACTACATACAAAGTGTGTGATGCAACTCCCTTCTGTGTCACATAGTTTCCTTCCACATAGCACTCCTCACGCACCAACATGCACAGCTGCCTGATGAAGGAAGCTTCTGCGTTCCACAGGATGGATGCCTGGAAATATGGATAATATATGGAAAGGGAAATCAAGTGATAGGAGATACTACACAAGAACATATCTTAGCATATCATTACAGTACCTACATCCAGAATTTAGTCATAGATTGCATGAGTTGTGGATGATTTTGACAATTAGTTTGACATAAAGGTCTCACATTTAAAATGTGGAAGGTGCAATGTGGCATGAAGAAAGAGCTATCAGTGGTGGAGGTGAAGGCAATGGGCTTTCCTTGCACAAGACAGCTACGTATATGCACATATAATCTCTTATGTACTAGTAAATGCATGCTATCGACTCATAGTTGGTGCTGACAACATTTTAAAAATTAATTATTTTTATGAGTTACTAAGCACTGTAATTAGTGTTGACCATTGACCTATAACATTCCATGTGAATGAGGAGTGCAATGATGCTATCAGTGGGGAAACATATTGGTTGCCATCTTTCATCAAAGAATGACAGAATGTGCCATTTAGCCATTTGGGCACTTACCACTTTACTGGAACACAACTAAGTGATTGGACAATGTTATGAAGCTTTTTACTCATAGTTAAAATTACATTTGTATTTGCACCTGCTGACAGAGATTGGCCACATACTTCATATTCCTCTTGTTTGTTTGTTTGTCTGTTGTTTGAGAAGGAAGAAACCAAAGCAAACAAGGCTGTATGGCTATATTGTATAATAAGGGATACAGATGGATAGATGGAGAGAGAAAAGAGAGAACGAATACAGGAAAGGCTGTTTTTATTTATATTTCTCTTGTGATCTGTCTCTTATCCCATGATAACCTTTCTGGCTTGAGAGTTCCTACCAGTAGGAGAAGTGGCACATTTTAACATCATAGGGAATATCACTTTCCTTTCACCTGCGTCAGGAGGGTCTCTGACCTGCACCTTGGAGGTGTCTGGCAACCTAACCTCCTGGGGAACAGCACATGACCCCTTTACAGACCTTGCACTTGCACCACATGTTCCCCCCTCAAAAATCCCTATCCTTACCCATGTCCCTGTCTCCTTGCACCGGTG
>JYFJ02008747.1:0-11524 GCA_000934665.2 Catajapyx aquilonaris | reverse complement strand
AGGCCAGGGGCATCCCAGTGGTGCTTTGGTAAGGCTCCTTGCACCGGTACACCGCAGCACTCCCTCTGACGTGGAGGACGTCGTGGCACCGGACCATTGCACCTCCATCGGGGGAGTGGCACCCCACCTCCTGCTGGGTATCGGAAGGGGGTGGTGGGGCACCACAGGCCACCATGTAAGGCTCTGAAACAAGTGTGTGGGGAACAGTCCGCTTTGTAAGGGGGTGACTTCAATGCTGGGTCACGTACCTCCTGGTATTTCGCATATTGAAAAGCCTTTCATGAAATTGGGAAAGCTGAGGAATAATCCTGTAACTTGAAGAGCCGCAAAATCTGGGTAACCACGTCTTCCCCTTGAATTCCCCTCTATCCATGACCTGAAAAATAGATGAATGGATCATTTTACTCTTGCTATGCAGGGGTTGATGGATACCGGTACTCGATTATAGTCAGGTGCACAATAAGGGCCTTGAAAAATGGACAACTGGAGGGATTGTTACGCCTTCGGGGATGGCCAAGGACTCGTGCCAATACCAATACCAGCACGTAATTTGAGCTGGTTCCACTGACCTTTTTAATGTGCCAGTTAACAGTTATTTTCAGTTTAGAGCTGGCTACATGCCGATTGTGCTCATGCAACGAGCAGTGTCCTTAAACGGTTGCGTTGGCTGATAAGAAACTGCAGTGTACGTATTCCGAGAGGCTCGCACAAAACATGTAGCATGGGCGGCATTATGCCATTATTAAACACGAACCACATGGCATTCCAAGTGCCCTTATTTTTATTGACATGTGCACGATGGCTAGTTCTTACAGCTATACTGTTCGTGCCAATTTGATGAGTATTACGCGATTAAGTGTTTAGTTATTTATTGTTTGTTTTCAGTATATCTTGAACTGAACATATTATTCCATAAAAAGATTAGATTATTTCCACGCTCACGTAATTATCGCCAATGATTCAGTAAGTTATGTTGAGTAGTTACCCCCTCACAATCACGGTATGAACAAAACAAAAGCTCCTCACATGATGTTGGTGTCCAGTGTGGTCCCATCCGTCCATTTCCAGACTCCTTCTTCCTCCAGGTCACTCAGTCCTATCCAAGTCCACATAGAAACATAAATTTCCATTGCTTCCTTTAGCCATTCCTGAGATGTACATAATCTGAATTATTATTCAATCTCGAATTTCAATAATAATAATAATAATAATAATAATAATAATAATAATAATAATAATAATAATAATAATAATAATCATCATCATCATCATCATAATCATAATCATCATCATCATCATCATCAAACAGTAGGCCTACCGGTACCGGCCTACCTTTTCCTGGACGGAATTTATGATGACCAAATGTCCAAATTTTTGGCAAAAATCGCGAGCTCCTTGCCAGGTAGAAATATGCTGGGGGCGGATTAAGTAACAACTCCTGGAATTACTTCTCTTCAGCCAGCCATCTGGGCAGATGGAGTTGTTTTTTAAGTCTGCAAAAAATTAGATTACGTAACAATATTATTGTGAGTTATTGATACTTTTGAAACATTTCAATGCGCTTTTCTAATTCTATAATTTTATGTGACTTTTTCCTAGAGGATAAAGTTTGTCAAGATTACCTGATTCGCAAATGAATCTGTATTCAGCCCCGCAATGACTGTCAGCAATATCCTCAAATTTTCTGCGCCACATTATTGCGCAGTCTTCACTAACGATCTCGTCAGCTGGGTGACCAGGCCTCCATTCTCTAAGCCATGTCTTTCACATATTATTCCACTTAAAATAAAAACATGCGTCGTCAAACATCTTACGTGATTGTGTTGTCAACCTCGGTTCCATCATCCCAAGACCAAGTTCCATTGTTGTCTCTCTTCAATCCTACCCACCAGAAATTTCCGGTTGAAATCCCTCGAATTGTTGAAATGATCCATTTCTGCTTAGTATATAGACTTCAATGAGTGAGCCATGACCATAAGTGACGTTTGAATAAGGCGTGTCCTAATGAGAATTCTTACCTGCTCCTTTCTGGAGTTAATGACCAGGAGATGTCCACGTTGTGCTTGACAATACTTGTTAGCATCGTACCAAGACATAGCATCTTTATTAAACTTGTAACAGGAAGTTACACCAGGTGGAGATATCCAGTCGTAGCCTGGACATAGTGCACATAAAGTACCTACAGGCAAGATACAATAATTTCAGCTTGGACTTTCTTATACTCTTTTACTCCTTAGAAAATGGCACATACATTAGAGGAAGAAATTATAGTGTCGCTTCAAAAAAAAACCCCGATGGACACAATGCAAGATTTGAGCAAATGCAGGATCCATAAATGGCAAAATTTGAACCGAATTATCAAGCAACAGCACTCAATATACTTACAACGAACGACGATGAAGAGAAAGACAAAAAGGCACGGACGTTGCGATTCCATGACACACTTTGTAAAAATTATGTGCGCAATATGCGTCAATATTTCTACTCCACATTTATGCCGATAGGGCGAGTTATTCTGTGACCACGGAAGATAAAGTGAGTCGGCGGTTTTCCGCCAATAATATTAGAAGGAAATGACTTGATAAGGCTGGTTCAGGCAGGGGTTCGAAGAATGTTGTTTGAACTGAATAACTATTTATCAGAAGTTGTTCCTATTAGTTGTGGGTGTCTGTACCCAGGATATGATGCATCAAAAAAACCGAGATCATCGATTCATCAATATTTCCTGATTTGATATGGACTAGAGACCACCCAAAAAAATATCACAGGTAACAGCAAAAATGGTTCCCAAACTGCTACGTTGTCCCCAGCAGGAAATAACCAGTGGCAATGGGCAATGTGACTCATTACTGTATGCGAGTGGCACATCCTTCTGCACTGGCCTGCCTCTAGGTTCAGTCGAGGACGACATGGCTTTAATTCTACATCTTTTTGCATCTCTCTTCGTCTGGACAGCAGTGGAAGGTACGCCACATAAGATGTTCAAACGCGGCTGAACTGACATCTTATGACCCTTGAGTAATTTTTACACATTGATTTATCCAGCAGGTTTTCAGCAATGTCCTGCAGACTGGATCTCTCCACCAGAGTCGGTGTCATGTTACCAGCTGTCTGAGAAAAGAATGAATTGGTACGATGCTCGTGATTATTGTGAATCAGTAGGAGGACACCTCGTGATTATTAATTCAGTAGAAGAGCTGGTAAGAAATAGCAATTATAATGTAATATAACATTGTAGCATTGTCCGAAGACTAAATACAAAAATTTTTTTGTTATCATCCAATAGAAGTGGATTGTCTCGCAGACACAAGCAAGTCGCTTTTCACGCGAGTGGTGGATAGGACTGTTAGTAAATGAAAACGGGACATGGACATGGGTCGACGGAACCATTCTTGAAATCAAGTAAGATCCAACATGTTACCTGAGTTGTTCTTTGTTGTTGCCTTGCGAAGTATGGCCAGTAAACTACTTACTATTTCAGGAAAGAGGACACGAGGCCTAGGACAGACCGACAGAACTGTGCAATTTACAACGGAGAATCGCAAGATATTTTTAATGGAGGCTGCGATTATTATAACACAAATTTTGCATGTGAAACAGGTAAGCTTTTGGTACCATTTCCATTTTTAAGTGCCTGTCGATTTATTCTTGCAGAAATCGGAAATGGATCTGACTGTCCTGACTTTTGGCAGAAGAGAAGTGACTCGTTAAGCTGCTATTTCATTTATGAATCTCAAAATGTGAAATGGTACAAAGCACGTGAATTGTGTCACGTCAAGGGAGGTGACTTGGTAGTAATTAATTCCCAAGAAGAAAAGGCAAGTCACGTTATTTACTGAGCTCTTTCACCTTATACCATTCATGACATTTTCCGTATTCATTTACAGGACTGGCTGAGTGAAATAATGAAAAATTTTAAGCAGGAGTTAATCTGGGTTGGACTGAGTGAAAATGAGGGAGTCTGGAGATGGACAGATGGAAGCAGTCTTGACACGAGCATACTGTTAGGAAACAACGCCGTGAAAATAATCAAATGCGATTAACTGACTGCCACTCTTTAATTATTTGCAGGCCGTGGAGAGACGGAAGTCCACGAGTAAAGAGTGCTGGAATTGTGAAATTTGCCTACATTTCTTTAGGGGAGTTTCGTACCACAGCTTATGAACCCGAAGTGGGTTTCATCTGTGAAATTGATGAAGGCACGTATTAGCTCTTATTTGTGACAGCATAAATGCAGTAGTCCGACCCATTTGACAGCCATAAGAAATAGACATTTTGCCACTATAAATAATCAGGTTTTCACAACGAACTTAATCCATCCTCGTATTTAATAACATTTGGACCACCTTCAGTAGACATCTTCCGATTAGTTTGTGCACTTAAGCCAATCTTTTCACCTTCCTTATGCACTAGCACCATATACGATCGCATGTGAAGCTCCACCAGAACCTGATGAGAACCAAGAAGTGCTCTGCTTCAATCCAAATGGAAGAACCGTCCAGTGTCACCACAACCTTCACGTTCCCTTGAGTGCTGCAGTGTACAAGTGCAAGGAGCCATACCATAGCACAACCGGATTTCCTTATGCCTTCTCATATTGCAACTCTAATCAAAAATGGGACCGTATTCCAGCCTTCAAGTGCCAATGACTGAACACCAATTATATCGTGAGATACGTGCATATACAGACAAATATATTCTTACTCACTTTAAGCATTCCTTTAATATGTGCAGAAATCGGAAGTGGGTCTGCTTGTCCTGACTTTTGGCTGAAGCGACATGATTCTTTAAACTGCCGAGCAGGGATGAAGTCATGGTGCGTCGTGCTCCGTATATTTGCATGCGTCCTGTTTTCAGCGACTAGTGTGAACTAAACCTTAGAGGTGCACCTTGCTTGCACCCAGGGCCACCAGATCGCGGAATTGAAGTTATGGCACCAACCTCAACCCATGGAAATAATAATTATGCTGGTAGCCTACATTTCGGAAATCGCTTATTTAATGACAAATGAATTTAATTAGAAAGAAATAACCTGTAATGTAGGCCTAACTGTATAACTTGTCACAAAGGGCGGGGAATAAGCCAGTCCACGGCCATAGAAGATAAGGTCTGGACACTCCCACCTACCCCCTGCCGACGAGTTTTGCAGAAGGTGCTCACTTGAGAGCGCCATGAGACATTTCACTCTCCGTTTAACTGGCGACCCTACCGGACTAACGCTGAACTTTATAGGTACAAAACTAACAAAAGGGAAGCGCTACATTGGGGGCCCAACATGGCCGCCGGCAGCCATGTTGGGCCAGCCTGTAGCCCTCCCCTTTCGTACCTATAAAGTTCAGCCTTAGTCCGGTAGGGTCGCCACATGATTGCTCTGGGAAATGTCTCGTGGCGGTCTCAAGTGAGCACCCGGTGCGTAATCCCTCGGCAGGGGGTGGGTGGGGAGTGACCTAACCTGAGTCTTCTACAGCCATGAGAGTAACATAGGACTTGACGAAATTTGATATTTTTTGTGTACCATTATGGGAAATTATGGTATGATGTACTATATCGCTCAAAAAGATAGAGACGATTTTGCATTTGACTCAAGTGCAACTTGCACTTGAATCAAATGCCAATCGTCTCTATCTTTTTGAGCGATATAGTACGTACAGTACTGGCCAATAATCGAGGCAACGACTGGCGACATTTTCCCGAAGCGGCAGAAGAAGGAATCGAAGATAAGTATGCTTCAAGCCGGGCAAGCATGATTCTTTCTTCTGCCGCTTCGGGAAAATGTCGCTAGTCGTTGCCTCGATTATTGGCCAGTACTGTACCATACTATATTATAGTGGTACATCTGGCACCCCTGCTCGCACCCCCCAGAGGAGCCACCTCGCACCACAGGTTAAGAACAGCTGTATTAGAATAAAAATTGCGAGATCTACAGGGGGAGGAGATTTTAAAAAGCAGCTCACATCTTGTTGATGATGATGATTGATGAGATGTTGTGAGCCGTTTTTCATAAACTCCTCCCTACCCCCTGTAGATCTCGCAATTTTTATTCTAATGGACCTAAACTCCGTCGGGGGCTCAATTGGTCGCCCTTCCTAGCCATGCTGTGAAAATTTCAGGTCCGTATTTATCTTCAGCGAGACGCCCGCATCGGCGTTGCGAAGAGAAAGCTGCACATGTAGTAACTAGGGCAAACTTTAAACGCGATTCTGAAAAATCACTTAGGTATCCGGCGCCCTTAAGTTTAAATTCTGTGGATGTCTCTGCTCTTTTTTTGTCTTGTTTTTCTAGAGATTGCTTCTGTAAACGGTCAAACACCACCAACCATCATGAACTCGATGCGCTTGGTGAATGGAGGTCGGAGAGCTTCAGCGCTTCATCGGTGTTTTCTTCATTATCTGAAGTACAGCCATTGCGTCAACAATGAGCACTTTGGGTGGTTCACTGCGTGGTACAGTGTCGACCTGAGTATCACCATGTCACCATGAGTGTCAGATGAAATAACTCCTCGAACCCCTGTCTTCCCCAGTCCCCCAGACGGCATCCTTGCATATTAAGGCTCCAGGTTCAAACAAGGAAACGCCGCACAAGTTGTTATCTGTTGGACGTAAACTACTTTGAAAGCTGTTATCGTGTTCGCAGACACTGCCTACAACTAAAGACATATTTATTCATCATAAATTCTATCCAATAAGAAAAGGTACTGAGTTTATTGTTAGCAATCAAATAATCCAGATATTTGTAGGCTACATCTTCCCAGGAGTGGCTGAAGCAAGCAATGAAAGCTTACAATGGTCTACTTGGACGATAGGACTGAGTGACCTGGAGGAAGGAGGAGTCTGGAGATGGATTGAAGGGACCACACTGGACACCAACATCTTGTGAGGAGGGAGTAGCTTTTGTTGTGTTCATATACACGGTGGGTAGGGATAACCACTCGGTAGTCGAAATCATGTCGACGATTACATGTGTTAGCGATTAATAGTAGGTCTGATAATTTTGATTCAACTAGCCTATTAGGTAAGACTTCATTTACTGGCTATCTACTCGTATAATACGAGTATTAAAATTCTTGTTGGTGCAAGGCTTCTGATTGGTCCGCCGTGTATTGTTTGCGCGAAACTTCCGATTGGCCCCCGTTCTGCGCCTGCGCAATGGGGGAAGGAACTATTCATTTGTGTGGCGGCGGGCTGCAGGTAAACATCTCTGCCTGGCTCTCCTATCACCTCGACCCTTCCCGCTTCTCCACGCACCCACCGCGAATGACCGAAAATGTGGTTCAATAGAGGTGTATTGTCTCTGCAACAGAGCCAAGTGCTTTGTACAGCAATGGTGGCTTGGACTATCGAAGAGTGAAAACGGGACATGGTTATGGGTCAATAGCACCAACTATGATTACTGGTAGGACCCCCACAAAAAACAAGAGTTGTCGTTTGTTGCCTTATGAAGTATATGGAGAGTCTATAGCCTATTCCTATTTCGCGGGACATCAGTATGGTTTGGCAGGACACGGGGGGACACATGTGTGTGCAACTTTTAACAGGTATTCTCAAGAGATATCTGATTCAGGCTGCGATTGGTATCTTTGCGAGTTATGTACGTGAAACAGGTAAATCTTGCCATTATCATTAATTTATCATAATAATTATGATAAGCATCTTAAGCTGAACAGTAGAACTGTCAGATTTATAATGTTGTTTTCCACACGAGAGGAATAGTAGCCTCTTTCCTTCTACAGTTGACAAAGATGGAAAGAAAGTAAAGAAACTGCACAATAAAAAATATATAATATTGGATGCTTCTTGATTTTCCCTTGCAGAAACAGGAAATGGCTTCGCTTGTCCTGAATTTTGGCTGAAGAAAAGTGACTTCTCAAGATGCTATTTATTCAACAAGAAGTTTGGTATGACATAGAACGGAGCACGTGATTGGTCATTAAGGAACACCTGCGCTAAACATTATCCGACAGAATTGTGCCGGAATCAATCATTTTCACTTTCCTCATTCAGCACCATACACGATTGCCTGGGGAGCTCCACATGACTGTGTCTGAGAACCAAGATGTCTGTTTCAATCCAAATGGAACAAAACTCCAGTGTCACCACAACCTTCACGTTTACAAGAGTGCCTGGTATCGCTGCAAGGAACCATACCAGAGCACAACGGGCATGACCATGGCATACTCATTTTACAACTTTGATCAAAAATGGGAAGCTTTTCCAGTCTTCAAGTGTCAATGACTGACCACCACTTAGACATTACTGGTAGAAAACTGCATTTCATAATAATTAATGTGTATTACATACAAAGCAATAAATTCCGTTGAAAATATTTGCAAGGCATGAGTATTCGACTTCCTCTTTGACACATTGATCACTTCAGCATATAGTAAATAACTACTTATTATAACACGACCACTGGTCCACATCAGTTCAAACAAAACCTTACTGTGGATTTCTAATATTTTGTTTGTCCAATTATAAATAGGACACACTTTGCCTGTTTCCCAAATACCCACTAATACGTAATATAATCTTCACTTGTAAATCAATTGAGACATAGGCGACACATGCTCAAAGAAAAATACCTGTGATATGAAATAAAATTTTACCTCAGACAAATTGATCACAGTGTCTAAAACAGCGTTGCCTTAACAACAATGTCCTCTTGTTCTGTTCAAATTGTACAATAATGTACAGGCAAGAGTGGCCTACATTTTCTATAAGAGGAGCTCTGTTTCAAAAGCCGACAAATATTACAAATAGTAACCGAAGCAGTGGTGGCGGAGCGGATATGGTATCCGACTGCTAATCGGGAGGTCCTGGGTTCGAATCCCGGTGCTGGCAACTCTAACCGTGGTTTTCTGTGGTTTTCCACGGTTCCTCCAGGAGAATTCCGTCGGAGTTGTTTCCTAAACTAATAGGCCACAGCCGCCTCCTTCCTTTCCTTTCCCAAAAAGCGCAGTAAAAACGAAACGAAGAGTTCCAGTCAAAAAAAATATCCCCCATAAAGAGCCTCCGGCTGATAACGGGGCACGAATTATTTATTATTATTATTATTACATATAGGAGGCTATGCATTAAGCAAGCCGTTTCATTGGATGCGGTAGGAATGGACCGGGGAATCACTCGTATATCAAAGGATTTTGATTGATAGGTCCATGGAAGACAGTCGTCCTTCAGCCCCAAGTTCACCCCAACAGCAATCTTCTAAACATGCCTGGAACAATATTCCTTGTTACATAATGATTCGGAAGGCATTTCGTCTATTTTTAGAGCGTGCAAGAACATTTCCTGCTCCTTTTTTTCCTCCAGGAAAACCACCAATCTTATTCGTAAGAGGCGTAACTATGCAAATCTGTTTACTTACTCACTTTATCTTCCGTGGTCACAGAGTGACTTGTTTCCTTGAACGGGCAAAGTGGAGATACAAAAATTGCAAAAACCTTGGCATGCATTGCGTGTATTTATCTCATAAAGTGAGTGATGGAATCATACCGATATTCTTGCCTTTTCGTCATAATTTTCATCGTCGTCCATTGTAAGTGTGGAAACATTACATTTTTTTCTTATCTTCATAACTTGCTAATTCGGTTCAGATTCTGCGTTTTAAAATGTTAACTTCACTATTGGTAAAGCACAGGAGCAGGGGTCAACGTCAAGTATGTTATCATATTGTGTAGGTACTTTATGTGCGCAATGCCCCAGAGAATGGATATCGCCACCTGGTGTCACGTCCTGTTACAAGTTCAATGAAGAGAAGCTAACATGGAAGGATGCTAACAAGTACTGTCAAGCACAAGGTGGACATCTCCTGGTCATTAATTCTTGGAAGGAACAGGTAACCTCAGTATCGTCATACACCGTCCGTTTACTGCGTTATAATATTAAGTGCACGTTTCAGTTATTGCTCGATACTTACCATAGGAATGGACATTTTCCACTGCGAATGGGTTCAGAATCTTCGAATCCTGGTGGGTGGGCCTAAGGAGCGACAACAATGAAACATGGTCGTGGGATGACGGGACAGAGTTTGACGACACAATCACGTAAGGGTGACAATGGACGGATATTATATCTGAATGAGCGTTGTAACGTGAATAACAATATTTCAGAGAATGGGGGCCTGGCGAACCATACGAAGAGATATTCAACGAAGGCTGCGCGGTAATAAAAAATGAAGAAAATGGAGCCATTTCTAACTTTGACTGCAGAATGCGATCCACTTTCATTTGTGAAACAGGTACAGGTTTCATCAGCCAAATTACATTCAATGACTAATAGAAAATTAGATAATTAGAGCGTAAAAAGCAACTTACCTTGTTTTCCCCCCGGGCAGAACATGATGATAACTCCATATGTCCAGAACTTTGGCTGAACAGAAGAAATTCCACAAGTTGTTATCTGTTGGATGTGACCCACTTTCTACACTGGGATGGGGCTCGCAAGTACTGCCTGCAAAGAAAAGCAGATTTGGTCATAATAAATTCCGTCCAAGAAAAGGTACTATTCTTTTATTCGGGATGAAAATTAGGTACAGTTTAATCCAGATTCTGTGCATCGTAGGAGTGGCTGAAGCAAGCAATGTATGGTTACTCCTATCTGTGTACTTGGATTGGATTGAGTAACCTGGAGGAAGAAGGAGTGTGGAGATGGACCGATGGGACCAGTCTCGACACCAATATCATGTGAGGAGGGAGGAGTAGCCTTTCTTATGTTCATACCGGGTGGAAGGGAGTAACCACTCAACACAATATAGACTGCAAAATAATAACTGTGGTTACTCTCATTGTAACAGTTAGGCGGAAACGTCCCAAAATATTATGAGCTGGGTTAGCTATTGGCACAAGTTCTTGGCCATCCCCGAATCCAAATTGAGCATTTCAAGGCCCTCACCTGTACCCTGATGGAAAGTCTGTCGTTTATGCTACCCACCAAGAAAGGCCACTGCGGTTTGCCAAGAGACATATTGCAATCACCAAGGCAATCACGATAGCAACCGTGAAGGCATTCGAATTTGGCAGCAGTATCAAGGCACCTGATTGTTTGCGACGCACCGTTGCCAATCGACGTGAGGCCCCCGCCCGCCGACCGCGTTGTTACGGTGCGGATTATTATATTGTAGCCTTTCCTTTACATTTTTCAGGTCATGGAAAAAAGGATATCCAAGGAATAAACGTGGTTATCGAGATGCTGCTCTCCTTAACGACCGAGGGAAATACGTCACATTTCCCAGATTCTTCGAAGCCAATTCAATATGCGAAATAACAGGAGGTAAGTGATGCAGCATTGAAGTTCTCATCTTCAATATCAACTGTTTCACCACACCCACCGATGTTTCAGAGCCTTACAAGGTGGCCTGCACTGCCCCACCACCCCCTTCCGACACCCAGCAGGAGGTGAGGTGCCACTCCCCCGATGGAACAGCCAAGGTCCAGTGCCACGACGTCCTCCACGTCAGAGGGAGTGCTGCGGTGTACCGGTGCAAGGAGCCTTACCAAAGCACCACTGGGATGCCCCTGGCCTACTCCGTA